>JBBPQU010000315.1:0-25065 GCA_038092655.1 Boletus sensibilis | reverse complement strand
CCAAGGCGTTGGATTGTACTAATAGGTAGATACCTTCTCATCAGAACACGCAACTTATACGGATCTAGACACGAACAAAATGAACGGACGGTACATGTCGGGCGGTTAACCTTGCCACGTTATTTACGGCGAACTACAGGAGTCCAGGATTGTGGCTCATCCGAGCCTCTCTTCACTTCTGCCCAAGGATCGCGGACGGGGGTGGGGGCACTGTCTGAACGTATATCGACCGGTGGCTCGCTCCGCTTCTGTTCTGACTCCTTCTCCAAACGCGGTTCGGGTACCTGTGAATGGGAAGGCTGGGCCAGCCGGGCCATGCGCCCGCGTTCCTCCTTGTCGCGCGCCTCGAGTATCACGGCGTTCATTTGTACGCGGTGCTGGCGTGCTAAATCGGTTTGCAGTTCCTATAGGATTAAATTTGACCATGAATGATTCCAGAGAAAAAATTTGGCCAAGTGGGCAACGGGAAATGTCAACAACAATGCACTATATCCCGACGGAGACGGAAACGTACCTCAATACTCGGTGGGTTTGGCCGCGTATGTGTGAGCCAGGCATTCCATTGCACTGCACGGAGCTTGAGAATTAGAAAAACGTTCTGTCAAGCGAAGAGTGGCGGAACAGAACGAGGTGACAGACAGAATGTATGGAAAACATTAACGGATGGAAAAATGGAGTAACCATACCTGGGAGTCTCTTGCCGCTCGCTATGTAGGTCCACATGTCATCCGTCCGTTTGTATTGAACGGTGCGTTTGGGGCGACCTGCCAAAATGTTTTTTTTTGGGGGGGATGATCAGTAGTGCCGCTGCGGGACGAGGACCGGACCGTACCATCATTTGCATTCGGATACTCGTAATACTTGTTCCCTGCAGAACATTTTCGTCAACGTTCGGCACGATAGTGAATCCTCACAGCATTCGGTAGGTGTATGTACCTTCCAGGTCTCGGCCTACAAGGTACGTCTGGCGAGCCCAGGTCAGGACGATGCCTCAAGCTTCATAGGTGTCAGTGCGCCATTGACTGAGGCTATACTCACAGGCTTCATAAAGCGTTGCAACACCCGCCTAAAAATTGACGACATGGAGTCGGGACGGGGAGTTTTGGAACAGTGGGCTGTGTCGCAGTACTCCGGCTTTGAGTGCTTCCGACCCGTTGCAGTGTCATCTTTCCATATAGGGCAACACAGATGATCTCGTTCATTCTCCAACCTCCGAACTCATGATTCGGCCGCCCTCGGGCAGTGTGCGATTGGGGTATAGACACAACGGAGAGGATTTGTGACGGGGAATGGATAAACAGAACACAGTACTGCAGCTACAATTCGCTTTTAGAAATCGCCCAGACCGTCGTCGTCTAGATCTCCCTCCTGAATTTCCTTGGCGAGCTCCTTTTCACGCTCACGAGCCCCTTCCGCTGCTGCAAGTTCCTTCCGGTGCGCGTTCAGAGGGTAACGCATAGCCTACAAAAATAAAAAGTTGAGTTCACAAGTTACGTGATGGTCGGCGGACAACGTTCCCCGAGAGGAGAACATAGCACCAACAGCGCTCACCTTCACACTCTGATTATGCAGCTCCAAACAATACCCGATACGTCGGCCGAAAACTTCGCTGACTTCTGGACCGTACCCATTCTTCCTTCCTTCACATTCCATCCAACCTTTCTCATGAACGATCCGACCCTCGATAACGCCATCTCGGATAGCTTTACCGACAATGTACTCTGCGTCCTCTTCGGAATCCAGGTGGAGTTTGAGGCAAATATCACGCAACGAAATACGCGAATAGGATAGCGAAAGTCGCCGAATACCGGTCTTGATCACATTCTGCCGAAGCCGAACGATCAACGTGTACGTCTTGTCAGCCTCGAATTGTGAAGCATGCTTGTTAAGCGTTGCCTGAAACTCGGAGAGAGATCCAGTCCGAACAGCTATGAATGAGTGTGAGTACTGAGCTATGCTATGCTGTCATCAGAAAAAGTCAAGGGACAAACCTTTCACAATGTCAAAATAAGCCTGGAGTGCTTTCTGAAGCACGGGATGCCTGAATGTACTGCGATTAGGAATATCCCCCATAAGCAATTCTACCACCACGAAGAGCTTGTGCACTGCTTGGTAGAACCCCGGCGCGATCTTTGCTGGCGGGGCTCGCCTAATCGCTTGTTGGAGATTCGTATGGGCCGCGGTATAATTCAATTGCACAACCTTGATGCGTCCCAAAAAATAGTGATAGCGTGCAAACTGAGGGTTGCTAGCCGAAGCTGGGAATGATGTTTTTGAAACAAGTTTGTCCGCCTGATCGTACAAACTGTAATGAAGATAGCTCCGGAGAAGTCGGTTAATCAATGATGCTTGGGTGTCATCATCATGGCGTAACGCAGCAGAACGTTGTGCGGCAAGGAATAGTCTAAAATATAGAATAATTCATCCATCAGAAACACAGGAGAGAATTGACAGAAAAAAAGGGACCCACGGTCGCGCATCTGCGAGGTCCCCGCCAAGCTCGTAGGATCTCTCGACGGCAAACCAAACTTTAGCCGCAATGGGATCCATGCTGCGGCGATTAAGGTGCTGCATCTTGTTCACTGTCTCCTTGGACAACTCGACCGATTTCGCGAGGTTGTCTTTGGAGGTGTGAAGATGATGGATGAGCAGGAGGCGGAAATAAATCTCCACTTCTGGGACTGGATCAGATGTAGGCTTAGGTGGTGTCGAAGCAACGGGACCGTTGGGTTGTGCCGCAGCATCAATATCCATGGATTGGTCCGCGGGTGATGCAGCGGGTAGCCAGGATAGGAGCGATGTTTTCACGGCAGACTCTATACACGCATTCACGTCGATGTCGTAGATGTATAAATGAAGGCGTGCACACCTGTCGGATAATTCTCCTCGATTGCATCACGGAGGTGCTTGTTATCCAGCCGCTTTCGCAAAGCAGTGAGCGAACGCAATACACGATGGGTGAACCGTGGCTCGAGGTCGGCGACGGCCCGCTCGATGAGCGCGACATTAGACCTGATCTCCGCGGTGGGCGTTGGAGGAACTGGTTTCTCTTCTACTTTCTTGGAGGCATCTACTTTTCCGTCCTTCTTGTCCTTGTCCTTGTCCTTTTCCTCTACCTTTTTGTCTTTGCTTGCCGTCTGAGGAGTGGACATGGTGAGACTATAACTTGGACTAGCACTGACGCGTCTGCTGTCTGGTGACACAGCCACACGGTAGCAGTGTTATGTCAGCGACGCGGTTACAAAAACAGCACATTCTCTGCTCTTCCTCCCCGTGTTCCGTCAGGGATCAATACAGTGGACTGACATGTTTAAGCTCGTTCAACAGCCGTCGTTCTTGTGGGATGCTTAGAAGCCATCGATCAGGTGAGCCTGGCCGAGCTGTGGGCTTGCTGGAACACTGGTGAACCTGTACTTGACACGTCCGACGAGTCTGAATCAAATGGCATGAAACCCCCGCTTCGCCTCGTCGAGCAGCACTTTGGTGCCACTTGGCGACCCTCGCTAACTGTAAGTTTCGGACTAATAGTGAACGCACATACATTACATAGACTCACGAGATCATTAGCTACCCCGCATGTACTGTCCAACAAGAGGCACCGCCTCATCGGACAATAAACAAGGATCAAAAAAAAAAAAAAAAAGTTTCGGACTGTCTACAATGGTACATATCGCATGAACGGCTCATCTGACTAGGAACGTACATAATAAAGTATGGCAGAGATTTCAATCAGTCGTCCCGCGTTCCACGTCGAAGATCGAGAGTAGCGAGTGTGTTCGTTCCTGGGACATCTCGTGGTTACCTTCAGTCATGACCACAGTCTTCGAAGGCTAGCGAATGCATCGGTGACCCCAGCGTGGCGGTCGAGCGCGATCGTATTGAGTTGGACTCCCTCACTTTTATACTGACTACTTAAGAGTGAGTTCACATTGATGGTCGAGGTGAATATTGATCCAAGCTTCGGAAGAGTTCTAGAACAGTCTGTGCTGAAAATTAGGCTTTTGAAAAGCTGCGTCGAGCCACGGGACGACCATTAGTACATCAGACCATGTTGTATCACCCCATGTTGTATCACCCTGTTGGTGTGAACAAGATCCCACTCAAATTTCAAAATTTCACCTCGGGAACCATGCGGATGGTTTCTCGCTGGTTCGTTGTGTCGCCACGCCGCAGCATTCCCAAGGTACAATACAAAGCGTCGAGCGATCAACGCCATCGACAAGTCAGCTTACGTCTTAAATATCCTAAGCAATCGAGCCTCCGTAACAATCCGCGTGCGACATAGGGGACATTCTCTAGAACTTGCGAGAACGAGATCAGAGCATGCACGACACATGGCAAGGTGGCTACGGAGAGACAAGTCAGCCAAAAAATGTAATGAAACAAAACATTAATGACGTACCCGCAGTCAACGATGGCGATGCTCGCCTCTTCGTCCTGACAGATGACACATAAGCCAGAGCGTTCTGCGCTCGTAGGGTTAGGATGGGAACGTGGCCTGGACTTTGTAGCTGGATGTGACGGGGAGGTTGAAAATTTCGGAGGGGATGTGGACCGTTGTGGAGTTGTGGACCGTGAATATGGCAGATCGGAATTCCTCGCTGGCACGGAGTGGTGCTCCTCGTGCGTCATCTCAGAATCAGCTTCGACATGTCCATGTTCAACCCAGTCAGCGGTTGCGTGATGGTGGTCGTTCCCCTGTCCATGCCCGTGTGATATATTCGGATGTGCTTCCGACTCAGGATCCACCATTTCCAGGACGGCTTCCTCGTCTCTATCCGGTTGCTCGACGGCTTCCATTTCATCTTCATTCATCTCAAAGCCGACACCATTAATACCCTCATCATCTTTCCTCTTCTCCTCCTCTACCAAAGCCCACACACGCTCCACCAACTCTTCCTTCTCTACGACACCCGGAGGAACCCTCACCCGGGCTTCCCAGAGAATTTGCTTCAATGTGCCAACCGATAGTGCAGAGAGGGACGAACGTGGGAGTGTGACGAGTGTTGACATCGGAGGAGGTGGCAGAGGCGGTGCGGTCTGCGAATGAGATGATGCATGAGCGGTGCTAGTGGTGCGTGGGGTGGACGATCGTCCAGCGGACGATGTCGGGCGGGAAATATTAGGTTGCCCGCGGGTTGGGCGCGTCGTTCCTGGATTTATCGGGGCAGATGTCGTTCTGGATCGTTGTGTATTTGGTGCGTGGCGTGGCATGTAGGTACTGTGTGTGGTCTCCTGGGGGCGCTGTCGACGGTTTGGATCGAGGTCAGGACGGGGGAATGACGTATTAGGTTGAGAACTACTATTCGTGTTGGTATTGGGGAATCCTCGTGGATAGGAATTTCTGTTAGCCGAAGAGGGCGAAGGAGATCCAGGTGTAGAAGGCGGAGGCACCAAGTGTTTCCTATAGTAATCCTCGTTTACGGGTGAGAGACAGCCTTGAGGGGTCTTGAAAGCATCGAGAAGAAACAGTGAATGAGATTCCACGAAATGGGAGATCCAATGACGTACCCGGGCAGCCACGGCGGCGTCCACGAGGTCGTTCTTGTCTATTGGATTCTTAATCGGGATATTATAGGCATTGATGTAGCGCCTAAGCTTTGCGAGCGGGAGCAATCGTAGCTGAGCTCGGCCAAGGGCAGTGACTGGGTATTGCCACGGCATTTTGAAAGCAGGGAACCAAGGAAATACAAAATCACAGTTGAATACAATTTGGGCGCGCAGTGGACAAAGTGGCACGCACCATTGAGCATCTCGATACAAAAGGCACAGACGGGTGCTAGATCATAGCCATGCGCAGGACCGCGACGTGGCATAAGTGCTTGATAGTCTGTGCAGGAGGAGCAGAAGCCATAACCTTTGGAGTGGAGGATTGTATGGGAACGGTTGAATGTATCAAGAGGGGGATCGGCTCACCGCAGTGCATGCACTTGCGCTGTCGATTAAAGAGTAAACTGAACTCTCTGCCACACTTTGTACAAGCGCCTTGGGAAGGGCCCGAATGAGAAGGGGGAGGCCCACTGAGCAAAGGGATTCCAGCGTGTCTTGACATGGTGAGTGGATGAGACCGGGAGAGAGCCGATCTTACTCAGATCCCAACACCGCACCTCGCGAGTTCTGGCATGTTCCCCATTCATCCGGATCATCGGCATTTCTATATCTAGATATGTCCCTATTTTATGTCTCATCACACCAGTTTTGTAAATCCAAGTAGTGATTTGCATAGAATTAAGAGAGGGAGGTTCAAAAAGACCCGATTCTGTCGCAGTCACCCCGAGGAATAGCACAAGTCGCTCCTATCTAGCCGGTTCTCTACCTCTCTCTGATTCTCGGAGTGGTTGGAAGACCAAGTTGTTTCTACAGGCGATTTTGCATGTGATCTCCAACCATGGTATGTGTTTCTCGATGAATTTTCAGTATCATATCAGCTCAGAGAAGACGAACGACGACGCGAGCACGTGACCTGTCGCGTCGAATGCCAAGTCGGTGGTGGCAAACTCAACAGGTTACCTCGTTGGCAACCTCAGTCAAGTCTCCCATCAACACCCATCACCGACAGTATCATCCCTTGGACCAGCGAATCTCGAACCAGTACATCACAGTCATTATATTCTCACCTACTTTTTCGAAACCTCGAGTGAATCTTCTTGTCTGCTGGACATATATCGTACCTCCCATTGACACTGGCGATTCCTCGAGTCCCCCATGGCTTCGCACAAGATTAAAATCGCCGCTCGTCTTCGTCCGCGACTGGAAATGGAACTTGATGACGAAGGCATACAAATAACACATACGCCCGGTGGCCCTTCCTGTATCAGTGTCCCTAATCCCCGTGACCTTTCTCAGGTCTTCAATTTCCCGTGAGTCAATCCGTTACCAAAACTTTCCGTAACTCGTGCTTTCGCGTACGGTTCAAGATCCATTCGAGGACGTTTTGCTATCAGAACGAGCTGACCCGGGTTAAACCTCAGGTTTACTTCGTGTTATGACCAGTCTTCTACTCAGGAACAAATATTCGAGCAGGACGTCCGTCCTCTCATCGATGTTGTGTATAGCGGTGTCGTAAGTCACTTTCTCACCCCACATCTTGGTCGTCACTATCATCTACTGCCCCCTCAGACTGTCACAATCTTCGCATATGGCGTCACTTCCTCTGGTAAGACCCACACTATGCAGGGAACAAAAGCCCAACCAGGTGTCATCCCTCGAGTGGTCGAGGTAGGTTGTTGTGTTGCACATGTACACTTTATGTTCACAATCCTGCGCTACAGGCGATGTTCCTTCAGAAAGCTGCTTTGCAACGCAGCACTGTTGAGCTCGCTGTCTCATATATGGAAATATACAAGGATGAAGTCTATGATCTCTTTGTAAACCGTGAAACTGTGCGTTGCCTTTCGGTTGGACTTTATGTTTGCTTCAGCGTAACACTTGACTACACGACGTCGATCCTTATCCATGATTCGCTCCCGGGATGCTTTTACTCAATATTCGTTACAGGCACCCAAGCTTCCTGTCCGTGAAAACGATGTCGGGCAAGTATTCGTTGCCAACTTGTCCTCGCTCCCGATAGCCTCGGTGGATGAATTTGATGCTATCTATTCGTTCGTGGTTTCGCCGCCCCTTCTCCAACCAATATTGATATTTTCGAGAATAGACGTGCTTCTCGTCATCGCTCGGTTGGTGCTACAAACCTCAATCGAGCGTCTTCTCGTTCGCATGCGGTACTTACCATTGAGGTAACAATGACAGACTCGGCAGCCCGGAAAAGTGCGTTTTTCCAGGATCCGCCGCTCAGCACCTAACGAATTCTTCCTTGTTGGTTAGCATTGACCGGGAAAATCAATCTCGTCGATCTTGCGGGTTCGGAGAACAATAAACTTACTGGCAATGATCCAACACGCATGGCCGAGTCAGCCGCGATTAACAAGAGTTTGAGCGTTCTTGGACAGGTGGTGCACGCATTGAATCAGGGAGCTGTAGGGCTGCATCGTTCTTGTCTCCGTTTGTGTGCTAAGACTTTGCTCATAGTCTCGCATCCCCTATCGCAATTCGAAGCTGACGCGAATTCTTCAAGACGCCCTCGGTGGTTCGTCCGTGGGGTTACTCATTTGCAATCTCGCACCTGGTACCAGGTTCCGCCAAGATACCCTTAATACCCTGAAGTACGTACCATTTATTGTCTTCGTGTTCGGTTTATTGCGACTGTGCTAATTCTACGCTTTCGCGTAGCTTTGCTGTTCGCACCAAGAACGTCGAGAACCGCCCAGTAGTGAACGAGCGCGGTGCGTTTCCCTGGAAAGTTTACTGAGACACTACTTACCCGTTCACCTAGACAATCGTCCCCCAGCAAAAGTTCACTTTGCAGCCATCCAACCGCCCCCACCGAAGCTTGCTCCCGCCGTCCTCCAAGCTGATCCCGTCCTCGCTTCCGGGGCTGTCACCACCAATGCCGCACCTGGACCTGCTCGACGACCTCGCCAATCCCGTGTGCCACGCATCAGTGGCATTGGTGCCGGATTGCTACCACCGTTGGCCAAGACGAGATCGCGGCCGCCATCCTCGGCTGCGATTATGGAGAAACCAGAGACTACGGTACAATTGACGGACAAGGATATCGACGAGAGGGTTTGTTTCTCGACCTACATGCCGTCCAGCACTAAACGACCTCGAATTCTATAGATCGCAAGGGCTGTTGAAGCTGAAGTGGCGCGTCGTCTGAAAGAGCGCGAGGACCGTGAACGTGAAGAGCAAGCGCGCCTTGAGCAAGAAAAGGAGAACATCGCACTTAGAGAGAAACAAGATAATGAGCGGCGTCCAGCACAGGCAGACCCCAAGTTACCACCGGGTGTGCTAACGCCGTTGCTCACCCGCCATCGCGACTTGGATGACCAGCTCCGCGCAAGACTGGCGGAGCTGGAGGATAAATAGTGTGTGATGATGACGACATGGGAGGTATAGGGGCTCATTCTCGCTTTGCACTCAGTGAACGAGGGAACAAGGAACTACAGCTTGCAGACGTGCTGTCGCCCACATCCAGAAAGAAGACTGGGCGGGCCTATGTCGCCCTCGCGCGCGCCCATTCTGAAAAGTGCGTTCCCGTCAGCTCAACTTTGGTCCACACACTGACGGCTGCCATCGACACAAACGTACAGGGGCGATCTTCAAGTAGCGCTCGAACTCTACCGCAAAGCGGAGACATATGTCCCCGATAACATCAAACTCCGAGAGAGGTGGATACTTTTCGTCGTCCATGTTTTCCTATGTAAACTATCGATGCGTGGCACTTGAAATTCTGACCCTCTTTTTTTTTTTTTTTTTTTTCCGCGCCATCCCCCTTTTTTCTCGGTTACCAACACGACGACGTCGCCTCCGCCCCTGAATCCCGATGGCAACGCCAATCACAAACAGAGTCCTCGAGATCGAGTGGGCGGTCAAGAATGGCAAGGAATTCGTGCCTTCGCCAAGGAAGCCCCGTAAACCGAGAGGCAAGAAACGCAAGGTCGCGGCGATCAATCTCAATCTCAACCGAGGACGTGAGGAAGGATCGTCGATGGGTTCGGCTGGGCAACGTTCGATGGATCAAGCTTCGCTGTACGAGGGGGGCGAGGGAGATGACACGGAGGGTGGGCGCGACGACACGGAGATGTCTTTGCTCGGCAAGATCAAGGAGGAGGAATACGAAGGGAACGGCGTCACACTCGAAACGCCTGCCAAGAGGGTCAAGTCGGAAGTCGAGTAGGGAGGTGTGTTTGGTCGATCTTGGTGCATGTACGTTGGAGGGGAGAGAGCGGACTTGTAGGACTTGCACGACACCCCCATATACACCGTACTTTTTTTTGGTCATTTCATTCTGTTTATTTTACCAAGATTACACAGTCACATCAATACATGCGCAGCTGTACATCCTCCCTCTGCCCAAAAGTCTCTCCAATACAAAAGGGAAGGTAAAAAGGAAGACGACGGTATAAATATTTTCAACCCCCCAAGACAACAAAGACACCGACCTTTGTATGATGCTCGATGCGCTCGGGCTTCGGGAGACCATAAAAACCGTGTAGGGGAATAAGAGAATGAGAAATGAGAAAGGCTATACTAGATAGGTATCCAAGCCTCTCCGAGATCGTTCCCTTGCAGAATAAAACATTACTTGTACGTAAATACGTAGATGGGGGGGGGGGGGGGGACCCTTGTTCTCAATCTTCGTCCATGGTTCGACTTTTTTTCTTTTTGTGTGCGTGTCGAGGGAAATTTTTGGAAAAAGGATGGAAAGGGCATCAACCGTCCATGCTGAACAGCTCGTCATCGTCACTGATGGGCCGACTGAGTGGACTGTGTACGTTTTGAGCGTGCCAGTTCCTGCTGTTGTTCACAGAATGGGGCGGCGTACGGAGCGGCGCGCCGACGCCCGTCGGCGGGAGCCGCGAGAACATGGACTCGAGCGCAGTCATCGAGGACATGATGGGAGCACCAGAGGACGTCATCGGGTTCGCAGTCGCACTCAAGTCATGGTGTGCGGACAGAGAGAGATGCGAGATAGCCTCGGTGGTAGACAGATGCGCCTGGTTCGATTGCAAAAGCCAGTCCTGGCCTCCCGGCCCGGCGTTGATACCAAACGGCACCGGCCCGTGCCCAGGGCTGAACGCACCACCCCCACCGACGCTCGAACCCCCGAGTGAGCCGGGTGATCCGGTGAGTGGAAGTGCGTGTATGCGCGAGTAGCCCGCTGCGAGGCCCTGTGGAAGACTCTGGCCGGGGGCGTGTGATTGGAGGGCACGGGTGGACGGGGACGTCGCTTCTCCAAGCCCGAGGCCAATGCTTGCCCCGTTGTTCGCGCCCGTCCGTGCCTCGTCTGCAGCTGGGCCATGGATGGGAGCGTGTGAAAGGGGGGAGCGGCTCAGCCCACCGAGACCTAAACCAGCGCCGAGCGCGAGTCCAGGGTTGGGAGCACGACCGTTATTGCTTCCCGAATTCATCTTGGAGTAGTAATGGTGAAGCCCAGGAAGGAATGCAGCGGAAGCGTTGGACGGTGCGAGCAGGGAGGACGAAGGTGAATGTGCGTCGTCTCGGAAAACGCTTGGCCCTGTTCCCGATGGTGTAATGGTATTCCCCAAGTTGAGCGCAACGAAACCGTTGGGAGATTTGAGCGAGCTTGGTGTGCCTGGGCCTATCGGCCCGAGCCCAAGGCTATGCTTGTCTGGGGAGGCAGGCACCCCGTTTGTCGTGAGGCCACGTTCCGCCCAAATGGATTTGACATCGCCCAGAAGAGAAGGAGCAGGGACGGAACGGGAATAGCGATGATTGGCGTGATGACTCTGCGTTTGGGGAAGATGGGTGTGGACCGTGGCAAGTGGGGATGGTGTATCATTCAAATTGACAGGGCGAGATGATCCAGAGTGTGTGCGAGACATTCTACGGGAACGCTCTGAAGGAGTCAACAGGTCGGTGAGCGAAGAAGGAAGGAATTCTTCCAAATCTTCGTCTGCCGACAGAACATCACGTTCCACAGAGATGCTGACATCGATCCCTGGGCTGGCGCCTTGAGCGGGGACGGAGCCAACGTCTGTTTTCCATACTTGACTGTGTGTGTGTCCGAGGGAAGAGGGCACGCCTGCCCCTGGGCCGAGCCGATTCCTGGACTCTGTGAGCAATGAGGTCTGAGCATGGAACGTCGAGGGGATTCCAGCATTCTGGGGAGAATCTGCGGACGAAATCGGTGAATGGGCGGATGATGATCCTCGGGGAGGTGAACCAATGGGACCGAGATCGGCGGCGTCTGCAGGAAGCACTGGACGACGTGGCGCGCTAGGTACCTTGAGAGGGAGAGTGGGTGGTGACTGATTTCTGGTGTGAATGGGAGACAAGGACTCGGGAAGTGGATCCGAGGGAGGGGTCTCTTGTTGTTCCTCATCATCCGACTGCTGATTCGTAGCGGACGTAGGCTCCGTAGGAGCTGCATTGTTGGGTTTATGGGTGTCAGCCTCATCCGGGAGTACGAACGGGGGGAAATCGGTGTCCTTGACAGGGGGCGCGGGTGCAGAGGGAGTCGCCTTGAGGGTCATTGCCATGGGCGAGCGAGCCGAGGTCGTGCGGGTAGGGGCTGTTGATCCGGAGAGAAGGCCAGTACGGGGATTGACGGCGGTACCTGTGGACGAACTGCCGTGTGGGAGGGCTGACGGGTGACCATCCTTCTTTCCACCTTTTGAGCTCCTGGATTCCCGACCTGGGGCACTAGACGCGCCACCGTTGGCTGCCAACTGAGCCGCCTTCTTGTTTTTTCGATCCATAGACATGCTCTGTCCTGGGAGGATATGGGCCAGAGCACATTTATGACCGAATTTGCAGTTTCCCTTGACGAACCAAGCGCACAGGTCTTTTTGCTGACCGGGCTCGTGGATGACATGAGAGAAGGGGCATGAGGAACCTGCGGTACAAGCGCCGACTTTGAAGAATTTGCAAGGGACATGGGAGAGGTCCTTTGCTACTGAGGGTTAGGAGGGGGGAAGACTGAAAAAAGGAGAAGATACGGACATTTTGAAGAGGAAGACTTTGATTTGAGTTGTTGAGATCTTTCGTTGTCTGTGTCTCTGTCGTCTGAGTCGAGTTTGTCTGTCGCGGGCATTGTGGTTGAAGAGAAACGGTCGAGGTCGGGTCAAGACTGGCAGGTGAAGCAAGCCGCTCTCTAATGGCATGCAAAGATAACTTAATAATTATTTATCATCCCGAACTCGAATTCTCTCTTCTACGGACCTCCTCATGGCCACCACACACCCTTCCAACATCGTTTGACCACACCATGCGCCGTACAAGGGATATCGCCCTCCGCGCGGGCCTCTACCTCACAGTAGCCCTCTCTGGCTTTGCGACAGCATACGTTTTAAAAGAGGTACGTACAGTCCGTCGTATCTCGCACAAGCGCTCATGGCCACTCGACCCAAGTGGCTGCCGCATTGGTGGGACGCAGCGCGTGTCCTTCCTGAGAGTGATAGCTCAGACGACAAGACGTCCCGTTCGAGTCCACAACAAGATCGGTCTCCGACGACTCCATGCGACGAGCACCTCGCGCACGAACACACCCTTCCCGCCCCGAGTCTGAACGGGGACGCGCCCACACCCTCGACGAGGACCCTCCCTCCTCTCCGCACGCACTCCCTCCCACCACCCCTCCCGAACGGACACGCCCTCCTCTCTTCCATCAACGCCGACACCATCTCACCGACAACGTCTGCTGGCTCATTTCATAGTGGTGAAGATGGTATCGAACAGGAGGGTGCTTCGCAAACGAATACGTCTGACACAGACACAGAGTCGTTTGTCCATGTCCTGTCACCAGCGCCGACGCATGTCATTTCCAGACGGCGCAGTATGCGAGCCCATGATTTATTTGCCGCATCGCACATTTCTTTTTCGGAACTTGGAAGCATGGTTGCCCCGCCTAAATGAGGCCAACGCATCTTGTAAAGTTCGCGGTGTAATCTATTTTTCTTTACACTAGTCTTGAAAAATTAGCATGTAAACTTACCCCTCTCAATCATTCTGAATGGGAGAGTAGCAAAAGAAATCTTCGTCGCGTATATCTTGGAAACCATGTCTGCAAAAGTGCAACGTCAACCAACCAAGGCAGAGACGGAAAACAGAACAGCTTACTTTTCCTTGACATGCGACCTCAGTCCATTGAAATCCATCGCTCTTACCCCCTTGCCCTTCGGCCCCACCTCTGGTTTTTCGATACCGATTGCAACATTATCTGCCTCAACAAGGAAACAATGTTTGCACCCATAGTTGACCTTCTTGCAGAGATGGCGTGCACGGTAGGACGGCCCCAGGAGTAATGCAGAGGTGCCACGCTCGAATGCGAGTGAACTCGGAATAATACAACGTGTATCCCTTTTCAACAGCACGACGTGGGTCGGGACAAACATATCCAACAGTTGGATTTGCATGGATTCGTGACGATGCGCGTGACCAATCTGTGATACGTACCATGTCAAACGGGTGAAACCTTGCAGTCACGACCGGGGACGTACCGCAGTGCAAAAGTCCATGACTATCCAACCTTGACATGACATGCATCGTATGAAGCCGCCTTTCTTGTTCAAGCTAGAGGCGGTAGAAGGATCTTCCTCAGAGCGGCGCGTGAGATCAAGGATGGTTTTAATGAGCCGAATGGCCTGGAGCGGGTAAAGGCATGAGTATCTGTCAGAGGACGGAAAAACAGAGGTACCGCATCGTCTTTCTCGAATACGTCTACCGTCCAATCCAATGTCTTTGCGCCACTCTTCTTCTCACCTCTACCTTTCCCCTTTTCTTGCCAATTTCCATCACCAGTGTCGGTAGCCTCGGTCTCGCCTTCCTGTGGTACTTCCCGACGCTGTCCCTCGATGCTCTTCCCTTGCGCTGCCACACAAACATGCGAACAGACGCCTTTGAGGTCCAAGCACCGTTCCCTCTGATACCCCCTGCCTACCTGGCCTTCGCCACATCGCCGACAGAAAAACCGCGCCGTGATGCGCTTCAAGGGAGGTAGCGTTCGCATGCTCGCGCTCTGCCATCCATTTGGGTAACCCAGCAGACTCATCAAGTGCTTTTGAACGGGATTAAGCCAGGTATGGATGTCTGATATAATGAGCGAAGTCGCTAAAGGAGACGATTTGATGTCGCTCGTGGCAGAGGTACTGTTGGGTGGTACCGCGCTCGGGTCGGGACTTCCCTTGAGCACACGCACGGACGGGAGCGTGCAAAAGACACTCAGCGGTGGGAGGATCAACGCGCCAGTGGGATCCCTAGGGCCCGCGGCGCCTGTATGGGCACCTTCCAGAGTACCACATCGCATACGTTCGTAAATCTTCTTTACCTCGGTCAACTTTGCCTTGTAAGTTGCCTCGGCTTTTTGACGCTTATGGCGCGCTTGTACCGCCAGAAGCTCGGATTCGATTGTAGACCGGATGGGAGACACATCTAGCAGTCGTGGAAGGCAACAAAAGAGAGGACACCGATGCAGTGAGCGATTGTCAAGTAGACCGTGCAGTGGCGTCGATCAGATGTAAGGCAAGTATCATGACGTTGATCAGTTGAACGTGCGCAGCACAAGTCACACCACGATCACTTACCGTTCGACCCGATCTTCTCCAGAAGGAAAGTCTTGCGCCTCTGTAATGATCCGTATGCTTGTGACGCGACAAGATCATCCAGATCCCATCCTTCACGTTCCACAAGGTCTTTCGTCCTGTCATGACCCGAAGTTGACACATTTACCCAAAACCAACTCAGAGCCTGTCGACATTGGACAAGAAGGACGGGCCTTGCTCACCATATTCGGTTCTGCGTCTTAATGTTTTTGTACTCTCGGTCATACTCACACCTCCAGCGGATCAGGCGTGCCGAGAGCTGATTGTACACATTATACCATTTGGTTCAATAGACGTGAAAGGTCGAACAGGAAGGACATACCTCCATGATTGCAGGGAACCTTTGTATCGCCGCATGACAACGCTGGAAAGTGGTTCGCAAACGAACAAAACAGGTTATCAAGCGGCATACACGCACCTCCATGGTACGCTCCCTCTGTTCATTTTCCTCCAGAACTGCGGGTGGAAGAGAACCCGGAGCCACGGTACGTTTGCGCTCCGCTTGAGTGCTTTCCGCAACCCTGTAGGCCACGAGTTCGAGTTGAAATTTCTCCCAGTCAGTCTTGCGGAGCAAGACATCATCGTTGTAGGGCCCTATACGATAATCAGAGCTTGTCAGAAAATCGCAAACATATCATACGCACAGGTCGAAGCGTGGAATGCGGAAGGATCTACATGAAGTTTGAGAACGGGCCACAAGGACCACACGAGCGTCGCCAGCGAGAAGAATGACGCACAAAAACATAGATTGCTTTCCACGTAGGGCGACCAGAGGGATTGACGATCCCGTCCCTCAAACATTGGGGTAACATTGATGAGGGATTCTCTGGATGCGGGATGACAATCAACATGTCAACAGATGCACGCGTCGAGGCAAGGTAGCGTGAGGGGAAGAATTCACGTCAGGGTACAAGACGATGAGGGTCATAAAGACAAAGACTGACTCGATTAACTTTCTCCGACAATGCCACTGCTACGACGTCAGACGCTGAAATGGCTTCAAGGCGAACCTCACTCACGCTACCGCATAACCTGATCCGTGCTGCGAAGCTAGCATACATTGCACGCGTGGTCTTGCGACACACCTCACAGACGCCCCCGCCAAACAGAAAGGCGGCATAGTCCGCCTCGGTTTTGTTCCAACAAGGGCCAGGATCGGGAAGGGGGACTGGTTGGCAGGTTTTGCGAACGCCGCGCCAGATGAAGGACGCGGTGGGGTTCTGGGCGAGGGAGTGGTATAAGAATGAACAGGTGCGGGAGACGGCGAGAACGGTGGGAGGGGAACAAGTGTCGAGGAGGATCTCTGCGAGGATTTCGATGGGGAGACTGGTCAATGAAGCGCGTGCGCTCGCTGGAGTGGTGGACGGGCTCGTTTGGTCATCGGGAGCGAGTCGTCGTCGTTTGGGTTTCTTGCTAGCGCGGGTAGCTTTGGCAGACATCAAAGTCGCGGTCAACGACGGAAGAGAGGAGGTAAATTAGTGTGTGGGAGGACCCTTTGTTCGCGGTCGGAGCTGCGTTTGCCAACGACTCTATAGCTCAGTGGTAGAGCATACGATTGCAGATCGTGCGGTCCCGTGTTCGAACCACGGTGGGGTCTCACTTTTTTCACTTTTTTTATATTAGTAATAGACTTTGCGATTTGACACGTTGGTCCAAACTAGCACTTTGACCATGATCTCGCGCACCAGCTTCTGCTTTTCTTGGCTGCTGCTCGTTGCGCATGTCCACGCTGCCTCGCTGTCCCTGCAATCCCCTCGCTTCACCATATCCTCCTCAGATGCATCCCAGCTGCGTGCAGACACGTATGTCTTCCCTCCAACCGCGCAGCACCACCTCACCTCCCCCCAAACAGACTCTCCCTCACACAAAAGCCAGAGCCATTGACCCTCGGCCCCTCCGACACCCTCAAACTCACCTTCCAACTCACCGAATCCGACGGGGGCAAGGGCGTCCAGCCCCACCAGACCTTCCTCCGCTTCTACGACCAAGTCTCTGGCGAAGAAGGCATTCAGCCCGTTCGCGTCACCCCGGGCGGCAAAGCCAAGTTTGAGCTCGTACGTCGTCCATCAAAGAATAAAACCTTTCGCTCACTCTTTCCGCGTTAGAACATGGCTCGTCCACCAGCATCCCTTCCACCGACGACAGACCGCCCTCTCACCGTCTCCCTTATCCTCGGCTCCTTCGTACACGATCCAGCGACGTTCGATCTCTTCGACCTCTACGTCCCTGCATCCTCGACCCCCGCACCCCACCCCGACGAAGCCTCCTTCCACCCCCATCCACCCATCGCCCACACCTTCCATCCCGAGCAAAAACTCCCCCCCAAGGCCGTCTCCGCGCTCTTCTCCGCGCTCGTCCTCGCGCCATGGGTCGCATTGCTAGGTTTGGTACGTCGCATCCTCTCACCATCCTCCGAATAACTCAATCACGCCCTTCGTTCCCCTCCAGTGGAGCAAGGTCGGCGTACGCGTCCCCCACTTGTTTTCGTCTCGTATCCTCCCCTTCACCGTACTCCTCGGCGCCTTCGAGGCTCTCCTTTTCTGGTACTGGGTGGATCTCAAGCTGGGCCAGGTGCTGCTCTATGCCGGAATCTTGGCGCTTCCGACCATGTTTGCGGGCAAGACCGCGCTCGCGACCACCGGCGAGTGGCGGGCCGGGAAACAGTAGAATCAACTCGTTACTCCTGTTTGCTGTAATAAAAACAGTGCCTTTCTCGCATCCCAATACCATGAATGGATTGTCACTCCTGCTGTGAGAGAGAAAGGTTGATTCCAACAAGGTATGTACACGTAAGGGTATCAATTTATCATACTACTTTGGTTCTTTCCGACCCCTCAATACTGCGATCAATCACGGTGGTCGTTCGCGATACGTCACGAGTGGGCACACAAAAGTCGAAAACCAAATCTAACTACAGACCAAAGATCCAGCAACAATGTAATGGGCGTAGGCAACCCGGCGTTGGGCGAGATGGGAGGGAGAGATTCGGTGACCGTCTGATCGACGAAAGGGGGTGTCGAGACCGGATGAGGCCCGGGGCCGGAACCGTAGACGCTCTTGGCTGTCGGCGCTTTGAAAGGGTGACACTCGGTGTTGAACACATCTAGAACAAAAACAAAAAGCTCAGTATTAGATGCTGTACTCGAGGACACGCGTGGACACACAATCGTCGAGCGAGATGTTGTTGGGATCATCAAATGTCAAGTACCTGTTGGGGGGTAAGGGTTGGTTGAAAACCTGCTCTTAAGAACAAAATAAAAACACATACAGGTACTTGAGCACCTCTGAGAACCAAAAACTTTCCATGTCATCAATCTTGGCTGTGTTCAGGTTATTGACGTCGTTGATGCCGGCATACGCGACCGTAGCTACAAGGTGCTCTTGGAAGCTCTGGATGGCGCTGGCGGCGTTGTCGAGATATTTGGTATTGCCAGTCACGCGCCAAGCATAAAAGTTGGACTCGAGGACCTCGGGACGCATGATATAATGCGGCGCGGTGATGTAAAAACCGTGTTCGTTGTGAAACTGTATTTGCTCTGCTGTAGGTGAAAGACCACCTGTGTAATCACCATCTTCAAGTTCGGAGGCGTAGGCAAACGCTTCGGGACCGATGCCAGTACTATCATGCAGGTGGGTGTGCTGTGGTTACCTGGGAGGGTGAATGAAGCTTACGCAGTGCTCGCATAAGTGTTCCAGCATGCATCAGTAAGCTGAAGACCGATGTTGACAATGGTATCATTATTTATGAGCTTCCCGCCTACAACGATATGAGTTTCAATTGCAACAGCGATCATTCCCAACATACCAAGAATCCAGTTTCCGCCATAGAAACAGGCCAGATGCGACCCGACATGACGAATCGCTTTGTTCTCGTCATAATCCGCAAGATAAACCCAGTTACCCACAATCGAGGTCTGGTGAACAAACACCATCAGAGAGACGCTTCAAGTCGGTTTCGGCAACATACCATCAAAAGTTCGTTGATGGAAGTATCCACTGCGGTTGACCACGCATCTGCGTATGAATTATCATCGGTGTTTGTGAGACGAGGGTACTTGATCAAGTACTCAAAGTACGAGTCGGATCCTGCGCCCCAAGTCTACATCTAGTGGGTGACCTGCGGAAAACCATCACATAGTGAGCCACGTACCACATAGGAACCAACCGAATTTCCAGTCGAGGGATCAATGATCTGTGCCGGCATCCCGACCAACGGCGTTGGCTACCGAATCAGGACGTCGTTAGTAGGGTGGTGTTCGAACAACAATTTTTAAGAATGTTACCATGTGGATCATGTGTTGCACTGACTTCTCGGCAAGTTGACGGTAGGTGTCATTGTTGGTGTACAAACTAACTCGTGACTTAGGGATACGAACACTCGCAAGGACCCTGTACTCACCTTAGACGATTCCACTCCATGGTTAGCTATTGGTAAAGATAGGTTACTATGTCGCTCTCAAAATTGGTACAGTGTGGAACGTACAGTACCGGCTGCAGCAATGCCCGTCTAAGAGACCCATCAGCAGGTCCAGCAACTAAAACGCCATTGAAACTCACCGTCGCGTAGGTGGGTGTCTGACTGGCAAAGTCGATAGCGTTGTAAGGAATCGAATTGTCCTGTGATATCGCACATTCACATCAAACTTCCAAGACGTGGTCACTGAAAATCACCCACTCCGACCCACGCATACGCCATTTGTTGCGTGACTTGCTCCGCTTTCTGGACCAGCGTATCATACTTGTATCCGGAGAGCTCATAGGCACTCAAGAACCCTCCGACATAACGGATCGTCGTTTCGAACAGACTGAGATGAGTGTCAAAACGCCGTTCATGGAACGTACAGCGACACTTTACTTGACCGTCGAATCCGTTTGCGACAGGCTGAAGTCCACCGTCGCGGTATGGTTGACTGCCTGTTCGAACCAGTCATAGAAACCCATGATCCACTATTGGCACAGACACGCATGAGCCTTCCAGAACACCGCAGCTCAAATGGAACGCGAACCATGGTACCCAAAGCGTCCGCAATGGACGCGCCCCACCCGTTCCGATCATCGGTATACGACTCTGAGACCGGAAGCAGGTCGTCATGAGCCCAAGCATATTTTCTACAGCGAAACTGAGAACCACCGTAAGCTGCACGTGAATGAACACTGACTGATATGCTTCGTATGACTCGACGAAGAGATTCACCACGGCCTGCCGGTGAGTAGCAGCACTTGACGGCAGTTGCAGGTTTGGCAGTTGCACCGGTTCGCCATTGGCAAGCGCAGCGACAAATGCAAGGACAAGCCAACGACAGAGTGTCATCATGGCACGTCCAAGTTTCACGAGGAAGGGAGAAAGCACCTTTGCCAGCCAATTCGTCAAGGTTTATATACATTTAAGAACGTAGCGTAATGGAAAACTAATTGGTGGTTCTAGTGTGTAACCTTATCACTTGACAGCTTGGAGGACGGCTACTAATTACATAGCAAGAAGGGGAAAAAAAACACGTCGGCTATACCCGAAACCACTGGCAGCGCAGCTCCTGAACTAACCAATGTGGCAACAAAAAAGGTGACCTTTCTACTGTCACAACGCAGTTACTAGCAAGATTGAAGACTGGCTTAAAGATTGGAGAAAACGGAATCCACTAGAGCGGGCCTGGAGCGCTCTGGAGTGATTTCGTTTTGTCCAACATTTAGAGTCACCGTCGTGTGTAGTAAGAACAAGATCATCACGTTATTGGTGACCGTTATTCGGGCTGGTTAATGTCAGTGACATAAGATGCGCGTGCATGTGATCAAACTCTATCAGTGAAATCTTCGAGTTGTCCCCTGCCATATGATTTTCCGTTGATCAACGGGTCCCGTTCAATCAAACAGCAATACGGCAGTACAAGTATACGTGCACCCTAGAGTGTACATATGATGATCATTCTTCCATTCTTCTATTCGGACTTTGTGCGCGTGCGCGTGCTAGCACAGCCCACACCAGACCAGAAATATCGTTCGCTTGTACATGTGCATCAATCACGTCCCCCAACTCAAACTCGACCCCTCCCAGAGTAACGTCCGCGGAGACCAACTGTCGTGTGTTTGGAATAAAGAGCAATGTCAACACTAGATCGTTCGGCTCAGGAGATGCCGAGCCTGGTGGTGGATTGATCGAATATGTCAATCGTAGTTCGTTTTCGGATTCGACGTGTGCGGACTTGAGAGAGAGCAAGGAGCGGTGGATCGACAACGAGGACACGAACCTGTCCGTGTGTGACCCAGATCAGAGATGGCACAGAGAATGGTTGGTTGACAATTCCATACCAGTCGTAGAGTCCTCCGACCCTCGGGTCCTCTTCCTCCCCAACCATTTTTCCCACAAGCTTGAGCTCTGCGAGTTTCTCCTTTTCTATGCTTCTCAGTCCCTCCAGCTCCCCCATCTCGTTCTTTATTCGTTCTTTCGTCTCACTTATCTGGCCGTTCAGCCCCTGCAGCTCGTCTTCCATCTTTTGCATTTGCTCCACCTGTCCATCCAGCGTGGACGTTGCCGATGCAATGGTCAACCGTGGATACGGATGAGCCTGGCGGAGCCGTGTCAGAGCAAGCCGTGCATCGAGTATTTGGGCAGAGAGCGTCGTCGCAAGATTGGTCAACGAACGTGCTTTCTGATAATCTGCTCAGCAGATCGTCAGGAACCACATCCACACATAAAACGCTGGGGTATCCACCGACCTTCCTCCACAAGTGGCGCCAACGTACGTATGTCCTCTTGTCGCTCCGCAAGCGTTGCCTTGGCCTCCTTCAATACACGCTTCTTCTCTTCGTTGCGTACTCGGAGTTCTTCATTCGAAGAGGCGGTTATGAGTGGCGCGTCGTCGGACACAATCGTCTTGATATATTTGTCTTTGGCTTTCTGTTCCAGATACTGAAATTTGAGTTGGCGGAGGAACGACTAGTGGGTCCATCGTTAGCAAGTCGCCCGCCCGAACGGAGCTGAGCACAGACAGTTTGAGCTGCAACGTCGCTGGCTACTACGGCAGGATCGCTCAGGGCGTCCTCACCAGCGGGCAAGTCTTCGAGACCATCGAAACGATGAGATTTTAACTGCGCACGAGAGTTGAGAATGTGCAGGTTGGCATTGTCGAGGGTTGCTTGAAGTTGTTTCGATGCGTCCGAAGGGGACATCTTGGGACAAGTTATAAACCGCGTCGTGTCACGCAGCGCGTCCAGTCACGTGTAGTAGTACATGAATTCATGGATTAATCTTCGAACATGATCAAACACTACAGCTCATCGATTCTCTGGCGCTGGAGATGTCAGCAAGTCTTAATCGCCCGCTGGAGAGGGCGGTGTGCCTGGACTTTGGCAGAGGAAACATTCCTCCTGTCCCATCTCGTACCCGTTAACACCTCTACCGTGTGGTCATGATCTTGTTCGTTTCAAGGAGAATCAAATCGCCTGGTACACGGGAATCGCCAGGACGTAGCGGCGGAAAACAGGAAATGAAATGATGCGGATAGCTTAACCGGACTCTGACCTCTACGTGGCTGCTCTTTCGTTGTCGCTTCGTAATGCTCGGAAGTCGAGAAGCGCAAAACTGCAGGACGGTCACTGTCAGTGGTAGACTCCCTGTGCTTCTAGCAAACCATGTACAGCGTCTCCAGGCAAACGATCGGCATATGGATCCCAACTTCCAGTGCTATGTCTCCGAGTCCGTGGTCAGAGGTCTATGTTCGACAATAGATCGCTATCATCAATGGATGCGTTATTGCTCCATGTCGGCGTCAATCGTGTGTTATCCCAGCCGTCCTGGCCTCTGTCTTTAACACACAGAGAGACTTTCACCATGCGCCTGAGACGTACATCTGTCTGAATATCTGGCGGCAGTGATTGTCGTGTGACGTACATCGCGAGGGTTGGAAGAAGCGACCAAGAACAACACTGGGTGGTATAACAGTAAACTGACGGCCAACCAACCCGAGCTCCAGTTTCGTGGGCTTGCAAGTGCATATTCCGGGTGACGAGTCGTGTTTCCGTGTATCACATTGAAAAGGGATATAGGTAAGGAGGGATGATTTTCAACGACCCGACTCAATCGATGCCTGAAAGGGCGTGAACAATGTTACCCTTCCTACGGTCAACTTGTCCTTGAGGATGACCCGCTCCCTTCTGATGTAGATGGTGGTTCGCGCAACGGATTCTCTTGTCGGGCCTGCTCAAGCAAATCCCCAAGACCTCGATCTCGCACGGCTTTCTGAAAGTAAGTCAACGTCAGCCAACGTGCGTCAGAAACAGGACCAATCCTGGCACGAGCAGAACGCGTCTTCGAAGCCACACGTGCAGAAAAAAAAGGCGTCACGCTCACCTGCACACACTCCTTGTATTGACCCCAGACGACCCCGCATTTCTGCTCGAATTCCTCCGCCTTCTGCTTGGCGTACTCGTTCCGCTGGCCCTGCGGGACGCCCTTGGAATGTGCAATGGCGGGCTCGAGATATCCTTCGAACCATGTGTTGAAACACGCGTCATATGCATGCTTGAGGGGTGTACATTCGCGTGAAAGTGAGTGCGCCATAGCAATAACGTTCTTGGGAGACCTTGCCAGAAGTTGGGAAGAGAAACAGCGGCATGGACGCTTGGCGCGCTTACATCACAAAGCTCACAGGATATACAACGCGTTGCAGAACGAGATGATAGCAGTGCTATACTAGATACACGACATGCCACTACGCGCACCAACTCAACGGCCTCTCGAGTACGGATGAAATCGACCCTTTCTTCGATCCCCTCCTTTGTCCTGTGGGAGACACGTGGGCTGCGGCGGTGGCGCCTTGGAAGACGTAAAAGCGATCTGTGAACGTTTCGACTGTGCCGCAGATGCTTGTTCTGAACGCGCTTTTTGTAGCTCAGCTTTGAGGAGGTACATATTTCCCGAGGAAGAGAGCCGTCATTGGGCGTAACCACACAAAAGGGCGGCGACGGGCATGAACACGAGTCGAACGAAGACTACAAGACACCTCGTACCGATTTGATGAGCAAACCATCCGGGTTCTACGTCATTTGGGTCCCAAATACTAGTCGGAAAATTGGTCGTTCGTTCGTCGACGTCGACAAAGTCGACCAGTGTAGCATAGAGGTGAGGGTTCCGGAATGATCGGTTTGACATGAGAGAATCGTTGAAGTGTCTAGGATTTACGGGATCGCGCTTCAACGTGAGAAACTGGGCTACTTTCGCCTTGACAGACATGAGTGGTTGAGTAAAGCAACATGCAAAGAGCTACCATACCCCAATGGCTGAATCACATGGTTCCATGGATTCGGCGGGTATTCCCCAGTCTACTACGCCTGGTATGGATGGCGGTCTCAAAAGTTCGCGAATCTGTGTTAGTTCATGGTCTTCGGAGGAGCTCGAGGCTGAAGGTAATTCCTTCAAGGATTCTTCGGGTGTGAGCGGTACCTCGCCTGAATGAGATTGTTCCGTCACAATGTCATCGGATAGGTGTGCTCGAGGGTGGCTTCTCGTCGGTGCTGGTCGACGAATGACGACTTGGGATTTTGGTAATAGTCGAGCTGAAAAGCGATGACTTGGAGTGCATCCACGGCGTATTACGTAGGACGTACCATCTGAGGATGAAGCAGAGAGGCCCTTTAGTGGCTTATCCTATTCCCAAACAGAAACACAGCCAACAACGAGGGAAACGATTTGACAAAACCCGGCAGGGAGACTCTTACATGATTGTTGGCCAGGCCAATTCCAGCAGACTTGGAGGTGGAGGCGACGTTGTCCTCCGAGTCGCTTTGGGAACCATCGCTGTATGCGACAAGACCTGTGACTGTGTGAGACGTCGTCGACAGCGGTGAGATGGCGTTGCTCACTGTGCATGAAGGAAGAAGTTCGATGCCGAGAATTGAAACTCCGCGTGATCGACGTGTTGAGGGAGATGCCGAGTTGCCGATACAC
>JBBPQU010000314.1:0-25198 GCA_038092655.1 Boletus sensibilis | reverse complement strand
TCCTTGTCAGTGTTCACAGCATTCAGAATGTGATGGAAAGCATAGGAGTTCTTGTAAGTGTCTGTCACAAGTTCAAGTTGTTTTGCTGTCAAAATCCATTCAGTTGACCAGCCAGCATGTTTGAAGTGGTTGAGCTTGTGCCAGGGGTGAAGAAATGTATCCACATGTCAATACATAAACTGTATGTGTGAGATGACATACCCATGGTGTTATAAAACAATCTTGTTTTATACATTTCTTGCTTTCTTTCCTTCCTTTTCCTAATCATGTGACTTTTCACATCACGTGATCACCATTTACCACAGTCAGGTGATCACTTTCACCTTCTTATCACCTGACCTTCTCCACCTTTGTCTCACGTGATTCTCTCCTTATCTCTCACGTGACACTACGTCACTTCTTACTAATAGCTCTAGCCCCTGACGTCATACCCTCTACCCCATCAGTTAGCACTGACGTCATAACCCCCTGCCCTACTATACTTAGCTAGTCTACGTCATAGTCTAGGCTCTTAACCCTGTATCCTAGTTGTACTTCTATATAAGCGGTCCTTAGACGACTAGGATTGCCAGTTCGATTCTAGTCGTCTTTGGGACCTACTCTGCGGATTACCTCCCAGTTCAGACATCACTGGTCTCTAGCTCCCTCATTCCATTGCTAAAGTCATCATCAGTATCAATCCCATCACCAGGTCGCAAACCCTGGTATGGACTAAGCAAGAGGTTCATATTCCTGCCTTTGTGCCGGTCTTATCATCTGCGAGTCTTTCTCTTTTGATTACTTCTTTACTCCTTTGCCTCTCTCCTTCAATATCATTTGGTCTAGGCTTAGTTCGTAACACATGGCAATCCAATACAACTCAAATGAGTCCATAAGGGAATAGTAATGGTTGAGGGTTTTTTTGGCAAGGCTGATGGCAGTACATATTGCAGGATTGAGGTCCTGCTTATTAAACATACTGGTGGTGTAATGCTTGACCTGAGAGTGGCCAAGCAGAACTCAATAAAAGCAAGACAAGTGGTTTGATTTAACACTGAAGTCCAAGAGTACTTCCATACATGACAAAATACTATTAACTCCGGAGGGTATTCCAGTGGTCCAGTCCTTCAGACAAGCCAAACAGGTATCCTAGTAAATTCGGAGTCTGGACTCGGAACTCCAAGTTAGTGTTGCCACAGTCCAGTTAATCACAGACCAGTCCCAGTCCCATTCAGTTTTTGCACAGCTTGGTTTATATAAGCAAACTAAACCATATAGTGAACTAGGCACTGGTTTTATACAGTTCGGTTATGGTTAAAGACTAAATAAAACCCCTGACCAGTCCAGACTCAATATACAACAGACAATCAAAGCAGTAACCAACTCATCATGAAAATGAAGACAAGCCACATGTCCCTCACTGTCGCAGGTTATTGAAGTGGTGCCCACCACCATGTACATCAGTCTCTGTCGTGCTGCACAGTCCACAGCATGTAGTCGCGGCTGATTTTCACTCAGTCTTGGTGATGCTAGCAGCAGCAGTCTGAGCACATTGTTACAATTTGGCCTGGAGACGCCGGTACATGGCCACTCCGGTTCTTTTCTCTTTCACCATTGTCCCCCACTGGACATTGTCCTCGTCCTCATCCTTATCCTTGTCCTCGTCCTTACATCTCCGTCGTCCTCACCTTCGAGGTCACCATTGGCCTCACCCCTATCACCTTTGGTGTACGACCAGACTCTACCATCTGGTCTTCCCCATTATCCATCGTCGTCTCCTTAGACGACTCCCTCGGTGTCTTACCGGGATGTCCCTTCCCCTTCTCCTTCCAGTCATCCTGCTAGGCCACCACCTACTCTCTCTCACAGAGGATATCCCTCCACTCGCACAGCCTCACCATGGCTATATGCACTGCCCTTCCTGATCACACGACGGCTGTCCTCACAGCCTCTCTGATCCTTATCCACCTGATGGCTATTTCATAGCCTCCTTGATTCTAGATCACCCAATGGCTGTCCCACAGCCTCTCTGATCCTATCTCTCCCAATGGCTGCGCCATCCCTTCCAATTCCTCCCGATGCGTCTTTATTCCTATTCGCTCTTGGACCTTTCCTTCATCTATTGACACTGCCTCGTCTTCCGATTCTTCCCGATTACCTAGTCACGTTTGCGACACGACTCATCACATGACTCGCGTCTTGCCTGCCCTTATCTATTCCAAGCCTGCCCTATACCCATTAGAGCTCCACTTGAACTCTACTGTACACACTATAAATAGGTGCTCCCCTATGGAGTTGTATCTCTAACTTAGACCTACACAATCTACGGTGTAGACCCACTCCTAGCAGTAACCCTCTCTGCTCAAGGAACCCATCCTCTGCTCATAACCCTCTGAGCCTCTGGGAGGCATCCAAGAAGACCAACCAGTAGCAAACCCCTGCTACCTTAGAAGGTCTCAACACCGAACTCGGTCTCCGATCCCCATCGCCTCTTAGCTTCTGTTGCAGAGCTAAGACCTAGGCCAGTCATAAGCCCTAGGACCTTTGGTTGTTGCAACCGAAGTCACACTCACTAGAGGAGGCTAAACTCTAGTAGAAAAGACCTTTGACCATCGCGGGTCAATAGGCAGCTGGAGCTCTCGGTTGGCCGGAGCTCAGCCCACACGCTCAGGGAATCCTCGGAGTCTTTCACTAGACTTCCATCTCAAGGGAGGACCCCATCGACATCTTGTCGCCAATACATCTTGTCGTCACTACTGCGACCAATCACTCAGAGACGTAGTTGGCTAAGGAGAGCCAAGCCTTAGCAATCTTCAACATCTCAGTGCCCTCAGACCACTTTGAAGGATAGCCAACAAGACCAGGTCACCCTGTTGTACCAGACCAGATTCCTATATCTGAGAACGGACAACCAACCAGTGGTCGACAGCACGGATCCACGGATCGTCTGTCAACTCTGCATCTACCTTTGCAAGGAGTGCTAAAGAGTCAGTCGGAATACACCTTGGTGTTCCATTGTTACCCAGCCGTAACACACATGTCATCATTTGACGACCATTGGCAATCTTTCGAAGGTGAAGATCTGGCTGGCAATGCCTAACGAGATGTATTTGTTTTGAGTGTGAACCACAGCAGTCGAAGTCGCACATACCTCTTCGGGGTCTTCTTCACAGTAGTGTTGTGATGTTCCAAGTATGTACCCTTCACAGGAGCTTTATGCAGGACTTGAAGTGTCCCTAAGTCAACCAAACAGATGCTAGATGCTTGCCAATTGAGAATCAGATCAATGCTCAGATTCCGAAAGATTGTCTGAAAGCGTGCATAATCTGGCTTCTTTGTAAATGATAGTGCACAAGAGTACTCCAAAAATTGCGAAAATTCAGGAGGGCAGGGCTTGTAAAGCTTTTCAGATGAGATGCTTTGTTTCATCTTGAGAGTGGTGCTCTGTCACAGGGTGGTGTTGAGCCATGGTAACAATCCGCACAAAAAGTAGATCAGAAGGTAAGTGAGAGATTTGAGATCATTTCTATGGCTGAGTTTGCTCCCTAGGTGACTGTTGATGGATGTGAACACAGGTGTTCCAATGAAGGGCAGGCCATTGTGAAATAGGATGTGAATGTGCATGTGGAAATCCTGATACTGATGTGCAGCATTGAAGACTATCAGGTAGAGCACACCATTTTGTGCAGTGTCCCCGATGAGAATATTGTTCGGCTTGATGTTGCAATGGATAAAGTTGCGCAAATGGATAGCTTTGAGGTGAGCAAGCTGTAAACAGGTAAGATCGTGATGGGTAGTAAATACTAGATACTGATAGTGTGCAGAGACGTACCATCTGGTCAGCAATCACCGCTGTCATGCTTGGGGAGAAGATCTGCCCGCACATATTGAAAACATCCTTGAGCAAAGGTTCCAGGAAAGGGAGTATGAGGACATTGTACCCCGATTCCAGTCCAAACCAGAGTGATTGAGGGACACATAAACACCATGCAAGAGTGACAGCACTCAATGTTCGTGCTTGAGTGAACAATGGTTCAGTCCTGTGTGGCTAACCTTGATGACGAGTTGGTGATTGGCACTGGCAAGGTTGGAAGCTCAAAAAACCATCCCTAGCAGACCCCATATTGCACTTGACTATTAGTCCATCAGTTTGAATGGGGGAATTCTTACCAGATGTCCCAGCACCGAGTTTGGTCTCCAACTTCAAATGATAGTCATCACAAATCATAATTATGGGATCAATAGTGTACAACAATGAGATGAGAGATACAATGGAAGAGAGGGTATGAAACAAAGGGTGCATGCTGAGAGTGTCAGAGACTGCTTGAGAAAAAACAGCCCACACACATTTGACACAGATGTCATGTGAAAAAATAGATGGATTAGGACTGGTAGGGAAAGAGTACATGGAGTGTATCAAGCATCATAATGTGAAGGTGATATGTTCTACATAATCTCTGCGAGGGCAGCCTCGTCACGTTCAACCGCTCGAATGAGTTCATCTACTGCCTCCCTCATATCTTCATCCTGCAATCCTATGTGATTGGGGGCTATGAGATCTTCGGGATCGTCCATGACTTTCCACTGGCTGACTGCTTCATGCTGCGAAAAATCAAGCTAGCTGTGCTTGAAGTGATACTTGAGCATTTGAAGGACTTCTATAAGTTTAGGACTGATCTAGTTCCTCTTCTTCATGTCTGTCTCTGCGCTGGATGAAAATATACACTCGCAGGGGACAGAAGAGGCTTGTATAGAGAGATAGTCCATCGCAATAGAAAATAGAATCAGATACATTTTGCAATTTACCTACATGGACTTGTTAGCATTTGTTGTGTAACACCAGAAGTCGATAAATAGTAAATGTATGTCCCAAAACCTCAGTGGGTCCTCTTCTTGGTTTGCCAAGGTGCCTTGAGTGTATGAACGGTACTTGTCATCAACCATGTAAACCCCTTGGTGGGGTTTTTTTCGACCGGCCATGTCCTTAATATGTAGCCTTGCAGTGATGGGATTGAAATCTTTGAGAGGACAGGACTGGGATTCTGGATGTGACTCCTTGGGTAGTCAATCATGGTACTTGTACATCTGATCTCCAAGATTAGTGTACTGTGTACATGGCTACAGAAGTGCTAACACATACCAAGTTAAAAACAGTCTGCTTGGCTGTTAGGATGTATGCCTCGTCCCAGTGGTCTTCTATCCAACTCATCCGAATTGAGGGCTTGATGACTGTGAGTGGAACACCAGAGTCAGCATAGTTGCTCATAAACTAAACGGAACATACACATTGTGATGACATAGGTGGAGGTATCATCCATATGGTTATAATACCTGGTAGCCCAACCAATGCCAACATCTAACCACGGTTTAAGGCAGCATTGACTGTCTCGAAGCTCTTCCCATCCAGTCATAAAGAGCTTGAAGTAGGGCACTGACCACCCAAGGTGTGGCTGTTTTTCACCAGAGACACAATGATGGACAACATGTGGAACCTATAGGGCCATTGGTCAGGCAATATTTGTTACATACATCATGCTTATATGATAGTACACTTACATTGAGGATCTTGTGGTAGTCACCAAGCATGCTCTATACCAAATCTAACAACTTCAGCTTGTTGAGTTCGCGGTGATTGGACAAACCCAGGAAGTAGTCGACTGCCTGGCATGAATCATCAGTCACCATGTCCATAGTGTGTTGTTGAAGGTGACTCAAAACTTACCAAGCATAGTTCAATGAGATGGTCTATTATAGCATACATAGAATTCCATCATGTGTCAGCATTGCGCTTTAACTCGAGCTCAGAAATGGTCTTGGTAGGGCTGCCATCAGCCTGAAACCAGTTTTTTGCATTACTGAGCTTGATGGTATCTTGAAAGTCGTTGTGATGAAGTCCGGATGAACGGATCATAATGACAACAGAGCAGCCACTTTTGATCGGGTTCTCCTTGACAGCAGCAGCATACTGTTCGTGATCAGTGTGATTCGGGAATGCATCATCCCATGCTTTCATGATCTCTTCAGCTGAAGAAGTCAACAAACTGTCCAAGACGTGCCTTGCACAGAGATGAATGATTTGTGGAAAACATCTGATTTGCTGCTTGTGCATGTCAAAGTCAAAGTCTTGTGCATGCAATGCATTCTTCAAATACTGCATGCACATTTTGTTGTTGGACACATTGTCCATAGAGAAGTGACCAACCTAGTGATGCCATTTCAGCTAATATATGACTCAAATAGAGCAAACACAAACCTTTGATGTGACACCAACATGGTCCAGAAGTTCCATGATCGTCGCAGCCAACAGGGCACCATCATGCTTCCCCTTTATCCTTGTAAAACTGATCAGCGCAGACCTCAGTACCAATTGATTGTTGGAGTCCTCAGCAATCCAGTGAGCTGTGACAGCAAGGAAACCCACTCTGTTATTTGCTGACCAAGTGTTGGCTGTGAACGAGACTCAACCTAGTGCAGTCTAAGCAGAATAAGTTACTGGATAGCATATAAAGATAATAGAATACATACATTGAACTCTTTTGTAAAAGAGATGAGATACTTCTTGAACATTTTCATGATCTTGTTGCTGACGGTTGTGCGATGGGGAATACCTGACTTGCTAAGGTCATCCTGAATGATCAACAGGAGATCCTGGAATTCTCTATGTTCTACAACATTGATTGACTGTGTGAATGAGCAAGAGTTAAGTGTTAAAAAACTCAGAACATACTTGATCATCAGCCACAATGAACACAACAAGACACTTGAGGAACTCCTCCTTGGAGTTAGGCAGGTAAAGCATGTCGACCATTGGGTTCACCAGTCTCTCCCCAAATGGCTGCAGGTGCTCGTATGCAGAGACCCTCAAGTGTCCCACCTTCAGCCACCGCTTGGTGCATTTCAATGATCAAGTAGCCAACAGACATGGCTTTCTTGACACTATCAAGCCATACTGGCCAACCATGCGATTCCACAAGTTCCAAGTACTCATGAAGATGGCATCAATCAACGTGGGTTCTGAGGGTAGACATCCCAGATGTGGGTGCATAGATGTATTTACGCCACATGGAATACTTTTGCTCCCAAGCAACCAGGTTGGCATTGTGAATGTCCCTGGAAATGTCAGGTGAGTTTTCGAGAGCAAGCCAAGAATGAAAGGGATGGACCTGCAGGGTTTACAAACAGAGTTTTCCAAGGTACATTCAAAGAAATATTGGATGTTGACAGTACTGGTGGTCTTTGTGGATTGGGTTTGAGATGAATCAATGATTGGATTATAGATTTTGGCTTGTGCAGGCTGCAAATTGTTTGATGGATGACCAGATCGAGCCCTAGGAATGTTGTCACTGACACTATCAGTCTTTGACTCGGTGCCCTGCTTGGCAAGTTCTCCATCAATATCAATCTCTTCCCCATCCTTATCCTCATGCATGGTTGGAACATGTGCTGAATGGGATCGAGGTATGGAATGAGCAACCACTTGAGTTGCTAACACTTTCTCAGTGATCCGTTTGACTTGACCCTCTCATTTTGGGGCTGGGGATGCAAGCATGGCCTCCAAGGGATCTGAGTTAACCTGAGTTTTTGCTTTTTGTGCCATGAAGTGAAGGAGAGGAGGATTAGAAAGAGGAAATGCCAACTGTTTATCTTTTCCCCGTTGCCTTTATATATGGGTGATCCCAGTTTGGTAACGAGCACATGTTTGAAGAGTCATGGAACTTGAAGCTTGAAGATCCGGGAGAATAAGCGTAAGTGCAGTACATCTTATGCCAGCCACTCCACAGTGAGTTGTTTGGGTTTGGATTAGGTACTTGCAATAAGCACACGATAAAATCCAGTGCAAGGCACATGACAGCTGAGGGCATGAGAGGCAACAAATGCAAGTTATTTAAATTATGTAATGAACATCATGTGATATGTACTGCCATCCAATCACAGTGGATAGCACTGACCATATAATGGTGAAGGACTGATATTCAATTGGACGGCCCAGGCAAGAGGGTTGTCAGTGAGTGGCGGCATTGACTTTTTTGTCGATGGCAGCAGGATGCAAGTACTCCACCATAGGTTCAGAATGACATGAAGAAAAATGGTATTCAATATGTACAACAAAATCAACTATGGTCCATGGACGCCTGATTGCCTGCCTTCCCCTGAATCTCCTCGCTATGCTTGTTTGCAGACAACTGACAACTGATCCCCCTCTATGCCTCCAGAATTCCCATCCATGTTCTGCTTCTTGCGGCAAGGCATTTTAGACGAGGCGAGTTTGTGCTTACCAGTGGTGTGCCACTCTCTGTAACATTGATAGGCAGTCTTAAACATGGCAGATCAGAAGGATAGAAAGAGGGAATCTCCTACGAAATCGTTTGATGTGAATTGATAGATGACCTGCAATGACAAGGTTGGGAGTCTGCATAACAACTGCCATATCAGTGTGACTGACTTGAATTGTGTTGAGGGCTAAATCAGTGAGGCACTGGAGGACCTGTGCTTAAGATAGGGAGTGAGATAAGAGTTGGTAGCCAAATTGTGACTAATACCTATTTTAGCGTTATGCTCACCTTCATGTGGTTTCCCTTCAACATGCAGGGTCTCAACTGCACTTAGCTCGCTTTGGGGCTTGGGTTGGTCACTCCTGGTCTTGATCTGAGCGGAAGGGCGAATTCGAGAATAATGAGCAGGCCTCTGCTTAGCCTCTGAATGAATATGGCTCAGTAGGGTGCAAATTGGAGAGGGGGGGGGGTGGCACCTATTTTTCCCCGACTGCACATGTTGACCTCGAAAAGAACCCCAGTGGTGGATTAGCTGTGACCAAATAGTGAATTTGTGCTATGAGCTGTAACTGGTGGGTGGTAGTGTTCAAATAACCAGGCAGTGGCAGCCACCATATTATATATGTACATGCTAGGTACCTGATGATTTGTAATATGTCATGTTCAATGATAAGGAAGATCACAATTTTGATGGATGAAAAGCAGGGTTCCATTGAATCACAAATGATTTGTGCAAGGGACTGTTCAGTATGGCCCAAGGTGACTGTGAGTCTGGTACACATGAACGCACCTGTCCCACAGAAGAGAAGGTAAGCGAGAGACTCGAGATAGTCTCTATGGCTGGGCTTATTCCCTAGGTGATTGTTGATGGATGCAAACGTGGGTGTCCCAATGAAGGGTAGGCCATTATAAAACGGGATGTGAATGTGCATGTGGGAATCCCAATACTGATAAGTGTTACGCTTGGCCTGAAAGTGGACAAGCAGAACTCAGTAAAAGCAGAGATGAAGTGGTTGACTCAATAATAGAGTCCGAAGGTGACTTCCATGAGGGGCTTCCAAGTGGTGGAATGACCAACAAGTACTCGCTTGAAGGTGGAGACTTCCCTAGTGATGGCTAGGGTGGTTTACTAAGGCAATGATGACAACTCAATAAGAGCTGGGCTTAGGAGGCGAGTGAGAGGAGGGAAGCAGCGATGTTATAGGGAAGACTGAGTAGGTCTAAGCTAAAGTACATCAATGTGGGAAGACATCTTATATATGTTGAGCCTGAGAAATATAGAGATATAAAAGGTATAGACACGTCATCGTAGAAACCCATAGAAGGGTATGGAATAAAGGGTGATGTATCATGACACATAAGCGTAGAAACTGGTAGAAGGTAGGAGAACAATGCTGACAGGTCGTATGACAAATCTGTGGTGAGATACTCAAGAAATAAAAGACATATCAAGCGGGGCTCGAACAACTGATGTGATGGTCCGTAGAGGAGTCAGGGAAGAGCATAGAGAAAGAAAAGAGTACATGCAAATTGTAACAATAAGTGGCATTGAAGTCTATCATGTAGAGCACATTGTTTTGTGCAGTGTCCCCAATGAGAATATTGTTCAGCTTGATGTCACAATGGATAAACTTGAAGTTGTGTGAACCCATAGCTTTGACACAAGGATGCTGTAAATCAGTAAGATCTTGAATGGGTAGTGAATACTAGATACAGATAGAGTGAGCAGAGAGTCAAAGATGGTGTACCATCCAGTCAGTGACCACTGCTGTCGTACTTGGGGAGAAGGTCCATCCGCACACATTGAAAACTGTCACACTGTGGTCATGTTCACATTGCATGGTTCCAATGGAAAACCAGTTTGAAAACTGTAACCATGGTTTCGGACAGTTTGGGGCAACTAGGTTTTTTCATTGGTTCAGTCCAGTCCGTGGCACGGCAAACCATTACTGGTTTTGGTTTCAGACTGCTGACAAACTGTAACTATGGCAACACTACTCCATGTACCGTCTTTCATATGATACTGCATTGCCACTTGGTAATATACTTACACCCTTGTTACCACACTTTCTTAGATTTTTTTTCCCTGCAACTTATTCAGGTATGAGTGTGCCTTTAGCCCATACTATTTAGACTCCCTATTACATTTTGAACACCTCAGTTGTTTTTGCCTGTCTTAGGCAGCAGCTGAGGTGAGCCTTTTCACTCCTTACTTACTTACTCCAAACTAGTGTTGCCACAGTTTCAAACCAGCTTTTTTTATCTCATCCATTTCATCATGAATTTTTATACACATATGTATGGAAATGCAGTTTCTAGCAGCAGCTATCAGGTAAAAAAAGAATTATATAGATTGGACTTGCCAATATAGTGTTATTCCACTTAAACTATTGACAGTTTTTGCAACCATTCTTAACCTTAATGGCTTATGGCTGGATAGTTCTACTATTAATATTAGATACATATATGGGCTACATTTCATTCACTGGCAGCATCACACAATTCCAAAGAAATGGGATGCTAGAAGACAAATCAGCACCAAAAACCACAAAAGTGAAAAACTGGACTGTGGCAACACTACTCCAAACTAATGTACCGAAGCTTCAGACTTCTCTGGACTTACTAGGTAAATACACTAGTTGTTTTTGCCTGTCTTAGGCAACAGCAGAGCTCCAGACTTCTCCACTGGCAGATATACTAGCTCAGCCTTACTCCAGACCTTCAGACTTTGTTAGTACAGGGTCTTCCTGTTTGTGGTGGCAACCAACAAGTATACACTTGAAGGTGGAGACTTTCCTAGCAACGGCTAAGGTGGATGAGTGACAACCAATGAGGTAGGAACTCAAAGGCAGAGGCTTCCTTAGTGACAACTAAGGTGGACAAGGACAAGGTGATAACTTGAGTATAGAGCCAGGGCTTAGGAGGGAAGCGAGAGGAGGAAAGACAATGATGTTATAAAAAGATCTGAGTAGGTCTAAGCTAAAGAACATCAATGTAGGTATTCAGATTTATATAGCTAGAGTCTGGGAGGATTCTGGATATAAGAGGTAAAATAACACATCACAATAGAAACTGTTATGGTTGCAACTTTCCTAAGTTTTTTCTTATCTTATCTAATCTTATCGTGCCACATGGTTATCTAATCACAGACACTTATCATATCATATCTTCCAGACTTAGTCGTTTCTGACTTATGGACGAGCTTTACATTATCTTCTCACGAGATCTATGATCTCCCATACATCTTCACAGCTTCACTTCATATCTGTGCTATGCAAGGCTATGTTCTTCTTCTCTTCCATTTCATGGCTATTCTTATATGCTCTATTAATCTCCACCATGCTTCCTTTCCATTTGATGCATTGCCATTCGGCTGTGCTGCCACATCCTCATGTTATATCCTATGCCTATATCAGTAGATCCAGGATAAACACATGTATACAGTAGATAGTATATAAAGGCTCAGGCCACCACCAGAGAATCTCAGTTTGGTTCTCTTGGTGCTTTTTCCAAAAGTCATTAGTGTGAACTCAGTAATTCTACTTCCTTCCTTCCCTCTTTCCCTTGTGGTTTATGCTGTCTAGTGCAACTTGAGAGTCTTAGGACTTCTTGGATTGTATTATGCTTGGCCCAGGGATGGACAAGCAGAACTTAGTAAAAGCAAGGATGAAGTAGTTGACTCAACATTGAAGTCTGAAGATGACTTCCACAAGGGACTTCCAAGTGGTGGTGACGACCAACAAGTACATGCTTGAAGGCAGAGGCTTCCCTAGTGATGGCTAAGGTGGTTTCAAGACCAGGATCACAACTCAAGTAAGAGCCGGGCTTAGGAGAGAAGCGAGAGGAGGGAAGCAGCAATGAAATAGTGTGAACTAAGTAGGTCTAAGCTGAGTTACATCAGTGCGAGAAATTGGTTTATATACTACGAGAGCCTGGGAAACTAAGGGTAAAAAGGGTAAGGACATATCATAACAGAAATCCATGGAAGGGTATGGAATAAAGGTGATGTGTGCAATGTGGAAGTGTGGAAGGTGATAGAACAACGCTGATGCGTCGTATGACTAAACAATGATGAAGTAATCAAGAGTAAAAGAAATGCATTGAGCAGGGCTCAAACAGCTAATGCCATAGTCCTGAGAGCAAGTAGTAAAAGTATATACAAAAGAAAAGAGTACACATGGATTGTAACATTATCCCCTTACTAGACTCAGAATCTCCAATGAAGAGTGATTAAATGCCCCTGTAGTCAGCACCAGGGGAACCAGTGATGTTGGCCCAAGCCTCTGTGCTATAAGGGTCATCCTCAACGAAGGTGTCCTCGTGGTCGGGGAACCGGTTGTTAAAATGCAGGTTTAACAATGCATTGGGAGACATACTACGATGAGGGGGAGTGACGCAGTGTGGGGAACAATAGGTGGTAGTGGAGGAGCAAGGAGAAGGAACATGATGAGGAGGGAGTTTCTGAGGAGGGGGAATTCTGAGGGACGCATGAGATGAGTGAGAGGATTGTGACGAGGAGGAAGAGGGAGTACATGCACGGACACGAGGAGGTCTAGGACAACACCATTGGGGATGACAAGGAGCCCAGATGTGGCAGAGAGGGCATTGATAGAGGGAGCAGGAGGTACGTACATGCCCAAGGCAATGGCAGACAAAACAGAAATCATGGTAGTGGGGGTGTCCGTGGTAAAGGGCTACTCACCCAGTCTCCTCAGCGTGGGTGAACTCAGTACAGTCCATAGCAAGTGTTACGACCGTGTAACAATGGAACACCAAGGTGTATTCCAAGTCTAGTCTTCGTAAGGTTGCAACAACCGAAGGTCCTAGGGCTTATGACTGGCCTAGGTCTTAGCCTTCGACGGAAGGTCTAAGAGGCAGATATCAAGGACGAAGCCTTGTATTGAGCAGAGAGCAAGAGCAGAGGCAAGTAAAGAAAGACTTTACACCATAGATTGTGTAGGTCTAAGTTAGAGATACGAATACAGAATGGAGGGGTTTATATACGTAAGAGGATAGGATTCAAGCGGAGCTTGAATGTACATAAGGGCAGGCAAGATGCGAGACATGTGATGTGTCGCGTCGCATACATGACTGGATAAGGAATACGACATGTGCAGGAGAACGCGTTAGGAGGCAGTGTCTGCGTGATAAATAGGAACAGTATGGAAGAAATTGGAAGGGAGACAGGAGAGACCAGGTCGGGGAGAATAGGATCAAGGAGGCTGTTTGAGGCTATGCTCGGAAGGGATTGGAAAGGAACAGAAGAGACCGGGTCAGAGAGAATAGGATCAAAGAGGCTGTTTGAGGCTATGCTCAAAGCAGTTCTCGAAGGCTGTGTCCTGCACAGCGTAGTCCGCGAGAGAGGTGACGATGTCGTTCCAAAGGGAAGACCCAGGGACAAGAGAGTTGAGGATAGGGGAAGGAATAGGAGAGGAAAAGGTGGGGGGTCTTTCAATTGTAACAGCAAGGATCTCTTCCGGGTCTAAAGCAGAAGATGAAGCAAACAAGATAGAGGGATTTTCAGACAGTCTTTGTCCCAGGGACAACTGCCACAAATAGTGGTTGATTTCTTCAAAGAATTCCAGCATGTCCAATTCATGGAACGCAGTGACGAGGTGTTCAGTAAGGTCCCTTTGGATGGACCTAAGGAGGGTTGCATAAAAGGAGTTATTGGTGTTGCCAGCATCCAGATGTGTGGTGATAGCAGAGACGCAGGTGACTTGGAGGTATGTGGAATAGAGAGTGAATATGGTGGAGTTAGTGTCGCAGTATGTGGAGATGGCCAAGGCCATGCGGGGGTTATGGATGTGGTGATGGAGACATTGGGCTACCTCATTCATAGCATAATCAGAGCGAAGGATATTAGCATGAAGGGGAACATTTACAGAGGTCATGGGAGTGGGTAACATAGCGATAGAGACAGGAGGGAGACCAGGCTCCCCAACAGGCCAAAGAGAAGGGCCCTATCCAGCATGCTGGGTAGGGAGATCTTCATTGAGTATCAGAGAAGTCAGAGGACTGGGTGGAGTAATGGAGGATTCAGACAAGAGGGATGAGGCATTGTTGTCAATTGACATGGTGATGATTTTAGTGAGAGAGTGAGGATGGGGGGAAAACAGAGGGATAAAGGTTCTTATACACCCTCAGTGTGGAGTTGGCATTTTTTAAGTCCCATTCAGGGACCCACAAGTCTTCTTCCACAGAATATTCTTTCCATCAGATCAGGAAGGAGCGGCGATTAGTAGTTCCACGGTGTCAGATGATCTTTTCAATTTTGTACTCCTCTTTACTGGTGATAAGGTCAAGTGGTGGAGCTGGGAAGTTCTAACCATGTACATTGTTTTTGCAATAGGGCAATAAGAGGGTGGCATAAGAGACAGGGTGAATTTTCTAAGTCTTCGGGAGGTGGAGTTGATATGTGATGGAAGATAGGATTTTTGTGATGGTAAAAGATCCTTTGTGTTTCGGGGTGAACTTTGGGTTGGCAATCAGCCGTTTGAGGTTTCTGGCCTCAAGCCAGACATTGTCTTCAAGGGTGAAAGAGGAGAAGTGGTGATGAGTATGAGCGGCCATGGTTTGCCTAGCAAGTTCATGGGAGGCAAGGGCTTCATTGTGGGCCACAGAGAGGGATTTTAGGTGGGATTCAACAGTGGGAAGTTTGGAGTAGGAGATCACCAAGGGAAGGGCATGGAGTTCATATCCCATCATGAGATAGAATGGAGATTGGTTGGTGACAGAGTGAGGGTGGTGATTATGAGCAAATTCGGCATGAGAGATCTTTTTGGCCCAGGAACTGGGTTCATTTCTGCAAAAGATCCGTAGATAAGTTTCAACCTCTTGGTTGACTTGTTTGGTTTCCCCATCGGATTGGGGATGATAGGCAGTGGAGAGGAAGAGGTCATAGTTAAGGAGTTTTCCAAGTTCCCTAGTGAAGGCAGAGGTGAATTGTGGACCATGGTTGTTATAATATGAATATTTTCAAACTTTTAAGACTTAACCATTTCTTCTCATTTAACTTATCATTTTACTTTCAAAGTCATGTGACCTAACACGTGATTGTGAGAAATCACATGACTAAGGTCTAGGCTTAATCATGTAATACACCTCATGGTTTTAATCTCCATTCATCTCTCACACTATCATTACTTTTATCTCATGATAGGCTTCTCTCATCTGTACATATTTAGTATTTTCTCTCACACACAGCTTGGTCTGTGCGCAATCCTGTAACCTATATAAACTAGACACATACACCTGGTATACCCCAGTCTAATCCACTTTGTTTACCACTGCGATCATTGCCTGAGCTCTTAGCTCTTGTAGACTGGTGTTACTCGGAAAAGACCCAACCTACCTGATTTGTTCAGCCAGAGTTCTGTGTGCTCTGCAAGATTGTCCCGAGCCTTGTGGTCTGTTGTTTGCGATAAGATCATAACACTTGGATTAGACTTTCATACACAACGCTCGGTGTCCCAGAGCTAAGGAAACAAGAGGCATCACCGCTTGACGGTAATGAGACTAGCACTCGCTTCCATGCTATTCATATGGTTGTCCGCCGTCTAAATACAGATAATGTTGCTTTTGGACATAGTGCACCAGTCCCCATCATCTGCTGAGGTCTAGCAGTTCGTATTCCCTTTAACGCTACAAGGGACAGATTCTTGAAAATCAAATGGAGGTTTATTGAGAATTCGGACGAGCCTACGAGCAGATGGCCATAGAGTGAGGCCCCCCAACATCATCCTCCTGCTTCCAACAACCCCCAGGTTGTTATCAATATCCACCCCCATTTTCTGCTCCCAATCCCCAACAACCACAATTCACAGCAACAGGTACACAATCCAGACGAGGTGCACCCATGGAAATTGGAGTGCAACAAGCTGCACCTGGTGCCTGTCCCAACACTAGGACATGTTTTTTGTGTGGCAAACAAGGCCACATTAAACCCGACTGTCCTCAAAACCCATACTGCTGACCTCCCTGACCGCCGCAAGTTCAGCAACAATATTTGTGGGATTACAACCAAGGTGTTTATATTACGCAACCAATGGCAGAAAACGAGTATGCCAGTTTTTACCCACAAGCGCAGGTCACCCAGCACTATCAAGGTTGTTCCCTTCCCACTCCACCGGTATCTACTCCCATAGCACAAGTAGCAGAACAACATTTATATATCTCAGAGGAAGCTGAGGCTTTTTACCAAGACAAGTTTGAAGTCGAGGCTCAGCAACGCGCCGCCTAGGCTTTAAAAGGACAGAGCACGTGAGCAATGAGAGCTCTCATGTCCAAGGACCTACTATGCTTTGTTTTTCTTTTTCTTCTTCTTTTGCAACTTGTACAGACAACAATTTTCCTATTTCTGATCTCAATGTACAATTACGTTGTATTTCTCCTTCTTCCATAAGAGCATCTCAATTGAGTGTGGCACCGGAATCAAAAAATAATGTACTTAATTCTCTTATAAAACAACAAAAAATATCTTCTATATATAAACCTTCTATCATCACAATGCATTGTGCCACAACTTTGTCATTCGGCAGAGAATTCTCGCTTGAGACAGTTATAAAGTGTCAGAAGCAAAATGGTGATTGGGAATGCCACCAATTCAATGCTCTCTTGGATTCAGGAGCTACCCACACTTTTATCGATAGAGATTATGTTATACATTACAGAATTCCTTTCTATGGTTTAGATAACCCAATCTCGATATATAACACTGATGGATCAGAAGGAGCCATTGGGCAGATCCAACATGCGGTAACACTGGTTGTGGAGATCGCCGGACATTACAAAGTCATAGATGCTTATATTTCTAAACTGGGAACCCATCACATGATCATAGGATATGATTGGCTTTACCACCATAATCCAGAGATTGATTGGACCCAAAAAACCATTTCTTTTCCTCGTTGTACCCAATACTGTAAAATTATGGGATTAGGACCTTCAGCCATTACTCCTTACGCTCATCCTACTCCTCATATTTGTACTATAGAAGAAGGACTAATGGAACAGGTTCCAAAGACCTATCACGAGTTTCTAGATGTCTTTTTGGAACAAGAATCCAAAAGAATGCCCACAAGAAAACCTTGGGATCATGCCGTAGATCTCAAACCAGACTTCGTCATCAAGAAAGGTCGGGTAATTCCCTTATCCAATATCGAAATGGATGAAGTTCGCACATTCATAGACAAGGAACTCAAAAAGGGTTATATAAAACCTTCCAAATCCCCTCAAACCTCCCCTGTATTCTTTATCCCGAAAAAGAATGGAAAAAAGAGAATGGTCATTAATTACCGGTATCTAAATGAAGGAACCATCAAGAATTCCTATCCTCTCCCTCTCATTCCCCAACTCATTGATTGGCTCAAAAATGCCAATATGTTTACCACCCTAGATCTCCAATGGGGCTATAACAATGTACGAATCAAGGAAGGAGATGAATGGAAAGGCGCTTTCGTGATGCCCATTGGTGCTTACGAACCAACAGTAATGTATTTCGGAATGACAAACTCTCTCCCTACATTTCAACAAATGATGAATGACATTTTTAATGACATGTATGCTGTAGTCATAATTTATATCGACAACTGTATGATATTTACATCGAAAAAGTCCAAGGAGGAGCACGAAGAGGTAGTAAAAGAGATCTTATGTTGTTTACATGATAATGACCTTTACGTTAAATCCTCAAAGTGTGCTTTCTCCAAAAACAAAGTAGACTTTCTTGGTATGGTAGTATCAAAAAAGAGGGTAGATATGCAAGAAAAGAAAGTGGCTGGGGTCATGGATTGGCCAATTCCCACTCAATTAAAGCAACTCCAAGGATTCCTCAGACTTTGTAATTATTATAGGCGTTTTATCGCAGGCTTCGCCAGGATTGCACGCCCCTTGAACAACCTTACCAAGAAAGATGTTCTGTTCACATGGGGTCCTGATCAACAAAAGGCATTTGAAGCACTAAAACAGAAATTTATGTCGGCTATGCTTCTCACTTACCCAAATCGCGAGCAAGAAGTCAGGGTTGAAACCGATGCCTCGGATATCGCTGCAGGAGCTGTGCTCTCAACCTTATGCAATAATGGTAATTGGAGGCCCATCACCTTCATCTCCCACTCTTTTGATAGCGCAGAGCGCAACTACCCCATATATGATAAAGAACTCCTTGCAGTAATCTGCATTCTGGAAGAATGGCGCCATTATCTTATAGGTCGTGAACGATTTGAAATCTGGACCAATCACAAGAACCTTGAATTCTGGAAGAAGCCACAAACCCTATCGGGTAGACAAGCACAATGGCACATTGTTCTTCAAGAATTCAATTATGTCTTCATATATAAACCTGGATCTAGTAATGGACGTGCAGATGCTCTCTTACGCCGACCAGATCACGGTGATACCGTTTTGGACCATAATACTAATATTACTGTACTTCCTCCTTCCATTTTTATTAACTCCGTTTCTTTATCTTCAGACTTCTTAGCAGAGTTAAAAACTGAATCAATCTCTCTCAAAGTTGATGTAGTTGACATTTTTTTCTTTCGATGCTACTACGAATATTTTCAAAAATGACAAAAACAAGATTTTCGTACCTGAATCATTACGCACTCGCTTAATTACTCTTTGCCATGATTCTCCCATTGCTGGACATGGAGGACATTCAAAAACTATTCATACCCTCACTCAATACTTTTCGTGGCCTGGTGTCACCAAAGACGTTAAAACTTATGTAGATCACTGCCAAGTGTGCGCCCTCACTAAGTGAAAACAAAAAGCACCGGCAGGAAAACTTCTTCCACTCCCAGTTGCTTCTAAACCCTTGGAAGATTTATCTGTAGATTTTATTACGGATGTACCTGAATCACATTCTTTCACAGCTATTTGTGTAGTTGTAGACCGCTTCTCTAAAGAAGTGGTATTCATTCCCACACATGACACTTGTTTTTCTTCAGACTTAGCTATTTTATTTCTGGATCACGTTTGGTGTACCCACGGACTACCCTCCTCCCTCATTTCAGACAGAGGACTCCAATTCATTTCTGCGTTTACCAAGGAACTCTGCAAACTCCTTGGTATTCATCAAAAGATTTCCACAGCCTATTATCCCCAAACAAATGGCCAAACGGAACGTGTAAATAGAGATCTAGAACAATATCACCATGCATACATTGGAAAAAAGCAAGACAAATGGGCCTCTTGGCTGAAAATGGCTCAATTCTCCCACAACAATACTATTACCACCGCCACTGGCACTATCCCCTTTAACGTCACTTGGAACTACGCCCCACGTATGGGCTTCGAAAAGAAACTAGCTGGATTCGCAGGAGATATGAGCCGTTCTCATGAGGAAATATAAAAGGTGTTAAGAGTCACCCGAGAAAAAATGATCAAAAATGCAGAAAAGAATCAATCAGAAGCTCTGATATATTCTATTGGTCAGCAGGTCTGGCTATCTATGGATAAATTAAAGCTTTCATACACGGCGAAAAAACTCATACAAAAATGGATCGGACCTTACACCATTACCGCTGTCCTTCCTAACGCTGTGACTCTTAAATTGCCCAAAGCCATCCACATTCATTCCACGGTCAATATCTCTCGTGTTAAACCTTATCGGGAAACTTTACCTGAACAACCCAAAGTCCAACCCGAAGCGATCAAGATAGATCAGGATGGTGAAGAACAATTTGAGATAGACTATTTGGCCGCCGCTCGTCTCAAAGGCCAGAAGCTGGAGTACCTGGTTCATTGGAAGGGATACAACGAAACCGATCGTACATGGGAATCAGCAGACATCATTCATACTGCCCCATTAGCAGTTGCCGACTTCCATAAAAAGAATCCCTCAGCTCCCAGAAAACTCCATGGACTTTCAGTATTGGACTTCAACTTTCTCTTCTCACCCTACAAAAACTTTATGTCCATTGCACCTTCCATGACTCATCTGGAATTCAAGTCCTAAAAAGGGGATAGTGTTATGATATGAATATTTTCAAACCTTTAAGACTTAACCATTTCTTCTCGTTTAACTTATCATTTTACTTTCAAAGTCATGTGACCTAACACATGATTGTGAGAAATCACATGACTAAGGTCTAGGCTTAATCATGTGATACACCTCATGGTTTTAATCTCCATTCATCTCTCACACTATCATTACTTTTATCTCATGATAGGCTTCTCTCATCTGTACATATTTAGTATTTTCTCTCACACACAGCTTGGTCTGTGCGCAATCCTGTAACCTATATAAACTAGACACATACACCTGGTATACCCCAGTCTAATCCACTTTGTTTACCACTGCGATCATTGCCTGAGCTCTTAGCTCTTGTAGACTGGTGTTACTCGGAAAAGACCCAACCTACCTGATTTGTTCAGCCAGAGTTCTGTGTGCTCTGCGAGATTGTCCCGAGCCTTGTGGTCTGTTGTTTGCGATAAGATCATAACAATGATCAGAGATGACTTTGTGTTACAATTCACCCAATTACTCTTTTCTTTCTCACAATTAACCTTGTGTTGTATTAGGTGAAATCCCCGCGAGGGTTGTTCATGCATGCCTTTTCATAGATGCGGAAGTCTACCGCTTTCTTGTGAAGGAGGATGGCATGGTAATTGCCAATTTCTGATTCTTTGAACAATAGCTTGAAGCGTTGGAGGAAATCATCAATGGGATATCCATTCTGTTGGAGTCCTTCGAGCTTCTTGAGAGATTTGTGGGCCAAGATGTCAATACGGAAATATGCCCTTATTTCTTTTTGGAGTATTGACCAAGCTGGCCAAGCTGATTCTCTTTTTGTATCTGTTACGGCACCAAGGGTATTTTTTATCTCCGTTTCCTCGTCATCAAGATATTTTTCCAATGTAATCTGGGCGAAGCCTTCTGCCCTTTTTTCAAGTCTGGAAAGCACCGCAATGCAGCGAAGCTTGTCTGACTTCCAAGATTGAGCATCCACCCAAAGACAGACGTGGAGCCATCAAAGGCGGAAGGTTTTGCGATCATCGTCCCATTTTTCAGGGTCAGTGACCTTCTTTGTAACATTGGATCTTTCTTGATCCACATTGAGGTTGGAGAGATGACCGACAAGATCATCAAGGTCAGTTTACGGGGCGTAGAACGGAGTGAGGGTGAAGGTAGGAACAAAGGAATTTGATGTGGTAGAGGAGGAAGCCTTGTGTGTGCTGAAGGGTGCATTGTTTGTCGTGCCTAGGCCAATAGACCTTTCGGGGACGACAGGTATGGGTAGAGAGTGAAATTGTGGGAATGGGAAGAGAAGTTGAATAAGGAGAATGTCTTCTTTCAGCTGCTTACTATCTGGTATCTTCCAACCAGATTCTGGGCAACCTACAACCTTGCTGTCATAAAAAGTACTTCTTTGATCAGAGGTAATACCTTCTCCGAGATTGGCAGTTCCAAAGGTGACCACAGTGACCTATTGTAAAAACAGTATACTAACAAAGGTGACAAAAAGCTGGGAGAAACCGGATATGCCTGGCTTCGGCGACGGAAATACTATCCACGTTAGACATGACGATAATGGGTGATCACGTACAAGTCGCTCATTCAACTCCTGCCTCGTATGTTCTTTTCCCTCTTTGAGCATGTGACTTCTTCCATCCGGCTACTGCTGTTTCCCATGTGACTCCACAGTCATCACATCTTGATGACACCATCCTTTTCTTTGTAACAATAGCTGACATATCGCTTCTTCATTGGTCCCTATTATTGTACAACACATCATCCTTATTCCTTTCCACTTTTTGTATTGCCTTCACATGATCCATGCTCCAGACCCTTACACATAAATATGTGACTCCCACTATAGTTGATCCTCAGCTTAGACCTCCCTTGTACCTCCCTAGTACACAGCTGAGACAATCCACTCAGTTCTCGCTTTCTCTCGTCCCTTGCCTCTGTACCTTTGATCTGGACTTGTCTGGTCTCCTTGAACCCTTGACCTGGTCAGGTGAGCTATTGAGCCCCTGCGTCTGGTTTCCCTCATCGCTGTTGTTGTGTACCAACGCCCAGCAAATCCCTCTGAACCTTTGACCCGGTCTTACTTGACTGGTCTCTTGTCATCGTCTCAGGACTCCACCGCAGGACGACTCACTTTGCCTTGTGAATGCTTGCGTGTCCAAGGATACCCTTCACCCTAGACTTCTCTTGACCATCAAGGGCTACGTTCGGTCCTACCCGGGTCGAGCGTAACACTTTGTGGAAAAAGAGGGCGGCAATTCCCTCAGCGGTGATGGATTTCTTGGTAGGGCAGAGAATTACCCCGTTAGTAAGCCCATGGTCGACCATGACCAATAGACTGTCAAATCCAGAAGACATGGATAAATCTGTAATCAGGTCACAAGAGACCTGCTGGAAAGGGTGAGAAGCGGAAAATTTGATTGGGGTGAGCGGCAGTATGGTGGGGTGAGTGTTGGTCTTGTTTTTTTTGACAGGTGGCACAACCTTCAACATATTTGCAAACATAGGTGGTGAGTTCGGGCCACTAAAACTCAGCGGCAACAAGTTGGCAGGTTTTAAAATAGCCAGGATGGCCAGCTGTCTCGTGGTCGTGGCAATGCTGGAGGATAGAATGACAGAGTTTGTCATCAGCAGGTACATATACCCTACCCTGGTATGTGAGAATACCAGCATCTAATTGCCAGTTTGATAGGTGGGAGTGGAATGCAGGAAGAATATCCTTGTTCATAGATTGGAGTGCTTGGAGGACAAGCGGATCCCCAGCAGAGGATGATTGGACATGGTGGTGAAGAGCTACATCAATGGTGCAGACAAAGAGGGAAGGGAGAAGAAGTGTGACACCTTCATTGTCAAGATCAGATGCAGGGAGACGATCAGGTCGTCGAGAGAGGGCATCAGGACTGGCAAGGAGTTTACCAGGTACATGAATCATTTTCAGATCAAAGTCTGAAAGATCTAGTAGCCAATGCGCTTGACGTCGGTTCAGTGTTTGGGGTTTACGAAAGTAAGTGAGGTTCTTATGGTCAGTGAAGACTTGGTCTGGAAAGAAGGAACCTTGGAGATAGTGACGCCACGATTTTAGTGCACAGAGGACAGTGAGGAGTTCTCTATCATAGATGTCATAGTTCTGTTTGGCAGGGGAGAAGGATTGTGAGAGGTAAGAGCAAGGGTGCCATTCTCCGTTGGAGTCAGTTTGGAGAAGGATACCTCCTGATGCAGATTTGGAAGCATCAGTGGTGATGGCAAATGGGGAAGTGAGGTTGGGCATGTGGTGAATAGGTTTTGACAAGAAGAGGGACTTGAGAGTATCAAAGGATTCTTGGCAACAAGACATCCATTGCCATTGGAGATTCTTCTTGGTGTGATCAATGAGGGGACATGCAATATTGGAATAGTCAGGGATGAATCTCCAGTGGAAATTGGTGAAGCCTAGGAAGGAACAGACATCTTTGACTTGGGTGGGAGTAGGCCACGAGGCAATGCTGTCTAACTTGACAGGGTCCATGGTGAGTTGACTGGGTTTGACAATCATACCAAGATATTCAACTTCGGTGGTGGTGAAGTTGCATTTTTCGAGTTTGAGATGGAGGTCGAGTTCCATCATGCGCTGAAGGACATGTTTAGTATGTTCCTCATGAGTCTTTTCATCAGGAGAGAAAATGAGAAGGTCATCCATGTAGATGACTAACCATCCTTCAGCAATCATGTTGTGGAAGGAGTCATTCATGAACCTTTGAAACATGGCGGATGAATTGCAAAGACTGAAGAACATGACAGTGGGTTCAGAGAGGCCTTTATGGATGACAAAGGTGGCCTTCCATTGGTGTCCATCTTTGATTCGGACATTATTGTAGTCCCATCGGACATCGAACTTGGTGAAGACCTTGGCATCTCGGAGTTTGTTGATGAGATCAGAGATCAGAGGGAGGGGGTAGGCATCATGAATGGTATGTTCGTTAATGTAGCAGTAGTCTTGGCAAGGACGAAGGTTGCTGTCTTTCTTTTTGACGAAGAAGAAAGATGACGCTTGGGGTGAATTCAAAGGACAGATCTTTCCAGTAGAAAGGTTCTCATCAAGGAAAGACTCCATAGTGACGTGTTTGTCGGGAGATAGAGGGTAGATTTTCCCAATCTTTGAGATTAATCTCATGATCATATGGACGCAATGGGGGTACATGGTCCGTAGCTTCCTTCGAGAAGATGGAGGTAAAGTTGGAGTATTCAGGAGGAAGGGTGGTTTTTGGTTTGGCTTTTTCAGCTGCCATAGCAAGTTTGGTTACTTGGGTAAGGTGAGCGATGACAGGGGATCCCATCAGGATGAAATAGTTTTGACAGTGGATGATTCTGAAGATGCTGTGGTTGAGTCGAGTGTGGTCAATGAATTGGTTTTCTTCCTCCCAGTCATTGTATTCGAAGAGTTGAGCATGAGTGATGGCATCAACATGGACATGGTGAGGTGGTTTTGGAGGGGGTTTCCAGAAGTGACCGTGGTGTCGCTTGGTATTGGTGACATGGTCCAGGTAGAGATCCTTCAATTGGTCAAGAGACTCATTGAAGGTAAGGGTTCATTTGGCCCAGTCAATAGTGGGATTGACCTCCTTCAGCCAGGAAAGTCTGAGGATGACATTGTCCCGTCCCAGGGACAAAACATGGAAGAGTACCTTTTGGGCAATCCCCTCAATGTTCAAGAACAAGGTGGTGGTGTAACAGATAGTTCCATTCTTGTTGTACAAGTCGTCCGCATTTTGGGCACAAACAGGGGTGGTGAGTTTCTGGGTTGGAAGGTGATTCTTCCAGACGAAGTCATAGTCAATGCAGGAGGTGTCTACACCACTGTCAATAAGGGCACGGATGTTGATGACTTTCATAGTGTGTGAGGGTACAATGATCTGAACTGGGATTTGCATAGCCTTAGTTACAGAGGGTACAACTACAGCAGCACACTTGAGAGGGGTTGGGAGGACTTGTG
>JBBPQU010000313.1:0-25254 GCA_038092655.1 Boletus sensibilis | reverse complement strand
CAATATGCCGGGAGCAAAGCAAAGGAAAAAAAAGGCCATCGAGATCGGAGTCATCGTGTATCTGCTCACTTTGTCCAGCTTGCCCAGACATCCTCACCTCCCAATCTAATGCCTCCTCGCACTCCCCCAACTCTCGTCACTGCCCACCTCACTCTCGCCTTCCTGTCCGAGGTCAGAAACAAGCACCTCACTTGCCTCGCTCCCGTCCCCATGTTCAGAACTGCTCCCTCTGACATCGTACGTCAGATGCTCAAAGTCGAGGAATGGGTTGTTCGCCATATCTTGCACAGGCCCCGTGCGTCTACTCGGTGTAACAGGCGATCCATTCCAATCGCTATCATCACCAGCGACCGACAAGAACTCATCTCCTTCGGACTCGGACACAGCACGGCTGATAGGCATCGGAGAAAGGAAAGAGGCGTAAGAGAGAGCTGGAGACGTTGCTGAATGTGCTGGGGATCGCGAACGAGACGTCAGACGCGGACTCGATGAATCTGAGGGTAGCTGGAGGAGGGGTAGAGAAGAATGTGTCTGGGGGAGGAGCTGAGAGGGGGAATGCGGTGCTGTGGCTATAGTGTCACGTTGCACCACAACCTCTGAACCGCCACTGCGGGGCGATGAAGGTGCTGAGATGACGCCGACAGGAGATGCAGGTGAAGAAATGATTACTGGAGGTGTGGGTGGAGCTGGGTACCGTTCTGAGAGAGATGAAATGACCGATTCAAAAGTAGAGGTGGGAACATGCGGATGGTTATATTCGTTGCTGCCGTCGTCGTCGGAGCCACTCGTTACCACTTCATGCGCGAGTCCGCTTCCTTTCTTGAGCACTCCAGAACTTCCAAGGGTTCGAATTGAACTCATAGAATTGGCCCTAGAAGAGAGTGTCCCCTTTGACCCAGCGGCAGACACAAAGCCAGACGAAGATCCCATCACCCTCGTAATCGGCGAGAATGGCCTCTCCCCGTACATCTCTGCACTTGAACGGGGAGTGTCCGGAAGGAGGGGACCAAATGGAGAATCATCAGCCATGACTTGATCAGTTGGGGTGAATGGCAAGGAATGTGGGGCACCCTCAGTTGCAGGTGAACGGAAGACAGCATTGGGAATTGCAAGCGAGGACGGAGAAGTGATGTCAAGATGACCCACACTATCGGTGGGTGGGCGGGGCGTCGGGTGAGGGGAGCCGGGGGATGCCGTCCTCGGAGACATCACTGGTATTTCATGGATAGGGGAGTACGGGGAGTGTGGAGCTATGAGTAACGTACTGACATCCCCTTGTGCTGTCGTTGACTGAGATTCGGACCGGAGGTGACGAATCGGCGTCAGAGGCAGGGACACGGTACTAGGTGTGATTGGGGAGGAAATATTCGAGATTACGTGTGTCGATGCGAGTGGGGTGTGCGTAAGAGACGTAAATGACTGTGATAATCGGATTGAGGACGCCACGAAGCAAAGACAGCCACATCGAGCACTCACCTCGTCAAGGGTTGTGCTTGTGCTGTCGAAGCCATCAAAGTTATCCCTGAGTCGACCAGTTCTTCGCTGTCTCAGACCGTCCTTTGTCCTTTGCTGACTTCTGAGTACCTCATTCCGCCATTCATTTACTTCTCTCGAAGCGAGCGCTTCTAGCTCGAATCCATCCACAGAGAGATCGTTCGGCCCTAGTTCTCTATCGTTCTCACCCCGATCTCGCTGAAGATCATTGTTGGGATGAGATGGATCGGAAGAAGAGGATGAATCACGACGACGAGACGTCCTGACCGGAACGGCGCTTGCACGTCGGTTACGTGCCGCGCGTCTCCGCTCGAGAAAGTCTTCAGCCCATGCTTCAAATTTTGGGGCTATATGCGGTTCGTAAACGAACTGGAGGGTAAAGACAGCAAGACCGGGAGAAGGGAATAGACGAGGAGCGTGTGAGCGCACGTGTTTCTTTCCTAGGGATGCAGAGAGCGCACGACGAACACGAACATACCTCTTTGAACGCAAACACTGCTGCTACACTTACGACAGCCGCAACAACATATACAGCTACTGGTGGAGCCATAACGCCTTGTCCGAACTAGAGTAGATCCACTGAACAGGTTTCGTGCGCAGCACCTTGGTGCTGAGCGATCAATGAATGCTCAAAGATGTGTCTGATAACGTTCCCTACCGGTGGGACAAGGAAGAGAGTAACCGAGTTGGCTGTCCACGCAGACGACACTGGATGATCTGTTGGTGGATTGCGGTGGTCAGTTCAAGAGAAATTGGCCACCAGGAGGCACGGCCGCTTCCGTAATTGACCAACACCCCTTTTTAAGCGGCTGGATGGCGGTCCGGAAACACCCGCTTACTCTCCCGCAGGCAGACCAAAGAGTTGAAGCAAGATAGTCGTTCCTTCTTCCACTGTGATACCCGCTGCCAGCGACGAGGAACTGCAGTATAGAATGTATATCTACTATTTGGTCACTCGAGAATTAATTGTGTTTTCATAGATGGTTTCACGAAGGCCTCAGACTTCCTGCATTTGGCAACCAGATGCTACTACATGCCCACTAGGATTCCGCCACTGGGGTTTTGGTCCCGTTTACTCATCTTCTGGTGCTCACCCGGACATGAACGACTCGGAGACGTTACAACCCAGAAAGTCTCTCGAGAGGGATGCGTGTCCTTCACTAACTTACGGGCCTGGGCTGCTGGGAGTCAGTCTTGAGTTAGCCCTCACATCGACGCTTGTAGATTTATTATTTTCTGGGTTACGCTGTCGTCGTCTGCAGGGCGAAGACGTAAATCTAACAAGACTCAAGGTGAGCCACGATTAATCATAACAGTCGTGGGGTAACAGCTGGTAGTTGTCATCAAATATTACCCCGGCCGCCTTCGGCATATTATGAAGGTTCGATATGATGTTGTCTCGCGAGAAGCCCACGACTCATGTGATGCATGCATGCTTCTGCATGCAGCTTATATTTGGTTGCTGATGGCAACGGTGCTGTCAAGTAGACCACATGGGTCGCTGCTTGGGACTGTAGTGCTTCCGAGGGAGTACCGTGACCTGGGACTGCCGATCCGCGCCGTATAGACTCACTTGCTTTTTTGGTTGCCCATGATTAGCGTGGTTGCCTTATGAACCATGCATGCCAGGTACGTGACATCATGCCTGCCGTTCCAGTCAACTTTTAAATGTCGCTGAGGGTATTGTGTATAGCTTGCAGTGCTTGCTGATTCGAAGAGTGACTCCTTTCGGATCTCTATTTCCACATGCACATTTGGTAGTCGATCCACCACCGAGAACGTTAGCAGCGCTTCCAGGAAATGTGAGTATATTTTTGTGTGCGTCACACACGTTTGACTTGACTTGACCAATGACTTCTCCGTGGGTGAGACGTTCCAGCGTTTATAAATAAACATAGAAAGAATGGGCTACTAGAGGACAAGTAGCGACCTCCATCACCTCCTCTTCCTTTTCATCGCCGTGCTCTTGATTGAGCGTGATGTTGCAAATATTGAGGAACAACGTCTCCACCTGGCTTTGTCTGTCATTGCTACCGACATGGCTAGTCGCAGCGCAGAGCATTGCCTCGCGGGCCTACACGCCAGTGGCAGGAGCCTGTCCACAGGGCTTCACCCTCGTTCGTATGGCGGGATCATCACCTGGAAATCAAACCCTCTCCACCTCCGAAGCCTCGTATGTCCAAGCTCGCCGATCACAGGTCATCCCACAGGCCTGGAAAGCCTACCTTGCCAACGTCGAGGCTACCAACGTCACTCTACCTTCGTACGTGCCCAGCATCCTGAGCGGGTCCAGCTCGCAAACCCCTAACTTCGGCATTGCAACGAGCGGCGGAGGTTACCGGGCTGCGATTTTTGGTGCAGGCGTGCTGAATGCGTTGGACGGGAGAAACGCCTCCTCAAACAATGCCGGTATAGGAGGATTGCTTCAAACGGCGACTTACTTGGCAGGATTGTCGGGAGGGTCGTGGTTTTTGACGTCCCTCGCACAAGCCAACTTCCCGACAATGCAGGAACTCATCTTCGGATACCCTAATCCCACCGTTGCTAACAACTCGTGGGGAGGATGGAACGCTGAATACAGCTTCTACGCGCCAAGTTCCGATCCAATCACCGATACTGAGTACCTCACCAATATAGTTGAAGAGCTTCAGGGAAAATACGACGCTGGTTACGCTGTGACGTTCGCTGATCTTTGGGCGCGTGCATTGGCGAGACATTTCACCAATGGGACATTCCCATCGAATTTCTACGATGAATCCTACACCCATGGTGCGGGAATTCTGTGGTCATCAGTCGCCGAAACGTGAGTACCGAGGGGCAGGAGAAATGACAGTGTGCTAATGTACGGCTGTCAGTGAATCGTTCACATCATACACGATGCCATTTCCAATTGTCGTGTCAGACCTCCTTGCGCCAGGTCAAAATACGTCGAACGATATAGCTGGGGATGTCATACCGATCTCCAATCCTATATTTGAATTCAACGTCTGTCAGTATAAGCGGTCCGTTGATGGGTCTTGACACTAACATGGAATATAGTCGAGATGGGCTCCTTTGACCCCATGTTATCTGCGTTCGCGCCAACAAAGTACCTGGGCACGAGGAATAACAGTATCTGTATCACGAACTATGACCAATCAGCGCTGGTGGCTGGGTCCTCGTCTGAGCTGTTCAATGAATACAACCTCACTGTGGGTTCACCGTTTAGGTGTCGTCGTCCACTGACTCAAGAACCCTAGAACACCTTGAATTCTACCATCGGCCCTGAGCTTTCTTTGCTAAACTCGCTATTGCCAGAGTCAGGTGTCGAACTTGATGTTGCATCGTGGCCGAATCCATTTTACGGCGTCGCACCGAAGACTTTCATATCGTCCAACGAGACGGATCTCAGCCTTGTGGATGGTGGTGAAGATGGAGAAGTCATTCCGATACAACCCTTGCTAGTGAAAGCTCGTGGATTGGATACTATCTTCGCAATTGATGCTGTGAGTGCAGTGCTAGCCTTGCTGTCGCTTGCAACTTGACGCACCACAGACCTCAGATGTTAACAACTTCGCCGATGGGAGCTCGTTGATTGTAAGCTGCCATTTCATACATCGGTTGTTAGTAGTCACTAGTCACCAGGCTACACAAAATCGGACTATGCTGCTCTCGTCAGCGTACTCGTTCCCCCCCGTGCCAATGTCTCTTGAGGAATTCACTGCACAGAACCTTAGTACGAGACCGACGTTCTTTGGATGCAACACGACGAGTGCAAACGAGAGCACGCCTCTCGTGATATATCTCGCAAACGGCGGTCCTCCTCACAATGGCGAAGCGCCTCTCACTAACACACCTACTTTCCAAATCGCTTATAATTCTTCGCAAATTCAGGCGATGCTCAACCAGACATTTATTATCGCTACCCAAGGCTACCCTGCAAATTCCAGTACGGTAACCGACCCCGAATGGCCCGCTTGCCTGGCATGCGCAATCGTCGACCGTGCACGTGAGAGAGCAGGCGAGACAAGGAGCGGGGTATGCGAGAGTTGTTTCGCGCGATACTGTTGGTCTGGAAGTACACTCAGCACTGGTACCACTCAGAGCTCCAACGGCAAGGAGGCCGTTAGCGGTCCACGCGGAAGTTGGCTTCTGACTTTGGCCGTGGCAGTCGGTATTTGGGCATCGATCTGATCTGATGCTAGCGTTAGCTGAAAGGCTAACACGTTATTTCCCGAGGAGACAGAAGACGCACTATGCGTGTTGCTCTTTGAGTAACCGGGTGGCGCTCTGACGAGATTTCACGCATGGACAATTTGACAGTGGAAAGATGTAAACTACGCCACCGTGACCAATGATAACGATCAGGTAACTTGTTTACTTGGAAAAGGAAGCCGGCTCTAGTAGCATCATGGCGATGATGATGCATGAGGCGACAGGCGGTAGATGAAGGGTGTGAGTAAAGCTGCCGGGGGCGATTGAGTTGCGGTGAAATGATCTCATCTTTCCATAATGTTGGCGTTTATCCCGAAAAGACCCAGCAACGAGGCAAATCTGGTGTCAGTCTACTTCCACGTAGAGACGTGCAATCTGTATTAGTACTTGACGGTGGATCGAAGATTGCCAAAGATATTGTCCTCGCTGACCAAGTTGACTAAGGTAGATGATGGGCAGGCAACCATATGCCGTGTTTGTGTAGCACACAGCTTGTCGGTGGATCAAGGAGATGAACGGCGCTCGCAGGCGTGGAGAATGTTGAGAAGCCGAGCAATGCACGATGAACACAGGTCCTGGACCATGGAGGGATGATGGTTCGGCCGAGAGCACTGAATCGTGATTTTCAAGCTCAGCGCAGCCTGCAGTAGTGCCGCGCCAAGGATTCCGATCAAGTTGGCCGCTGGAATCTTCCTGCTCGCGTCTTGGGCATGGGCTTGGCAGAAGTGCGTGGATGCAAAATCATATGGCCTACGCAGGGTTCGTCGAATGTTTGCATGCGGCCCTGCGCAGCCAGTTTGAAGTTTCGGCGAGACCAATGGTCACGTGATGCATAGAAAATTCCTCCGCGAAACTTTGTCGATCGCGGCCGCAGGCCAACTGGAGTTGTTTTCGAACACGGATCTGCTTTTTCGCTACATCCATTATCGCCTCACCCTGCGGCGTCCGCCACACCCTCAGTTTTCGTATCCTCGTTGCCATGTATCTCCTTCTGTCACTGAACGTTTCTTTTTCTTAATTGGATGTTTCGTCCCCTGACTTTTACCTTCCTAGAGCTTTATTGCTTGTGATCTCGAGCAGGACATGCGGGTCATGATCTGGAGTTGCAGTCCCCTTGGGCCGGTCCTGTTTCCAAAGGAACCTCGCCCCTCGCAGTTCTGAAAATCGATCAAGGAACTCGGTGCCTTGCTTGAGAGCGGCGCTTCATTAACACCGCCTTTTTGGGGTTGCTGGACAGGTCAGCATTCCTGTGGTGATTTGACGTATTCTATTCTGATTTACCCTGAACGAATTCTGTGTTCGAATATAGACAATATAGGAATGCAAGTGTTCGAGACGTGGCTGGAGCTCCCCCGCAGTGCCATGTGGACCCTGGGAAGACAGAATATGTGCCTTTTCTATGCAGAATGGGGGCGAGGCAGTCACTGTGGACGGCTCGTACGTCAGGGCCAGCCTCACTGACTTCGACGATAGGTCGATGCGGGTCTTTTGCAGCATGCTGGCATTTCATAAAGGATAGTCTGGAGCGGCGTCAAGTGAAATCGCATCTACACTATTCGCAGTCCCTACGGTGCAGACTGAGCGATAAAGTCACCGGGTGTCACGGCTCGGTAGGTGTATGTCCTTTGGGATATAGCAAAATCCCGATCGGGAAAGACGATCGACTTTTGTGTGGTCTGCAAGAGTACCGATGACGTCCGGTCGAATGCTCGGCGGGTGGAATCTTGCTCGTGACTGTTGTTATGATATGTTTTTGTCACACCTCCGAGGAGATGCGTATAAAAGTCGGTCGACTCCCCCCCTTTTCTCCATCAGCGGCTGCCCTCCTTCTTTCCCCGGACGTCCCCCTACCCCCTCCTGTGGGCGACCTTGAACTCCTCTCTCCATTCTTGAATTATACTACCTGTACCCGCCACCTCATCACTATGGAATCAGCAAGAACACTCCCCGCGCTCTCCCTTTCTTGGATATCCCACAACATCGTCATCGTCCTCGTCTCCCTCGTCATACTCTACGCCGTCGCGCGTGCGATATACCATCTCTTCTTGTCCCCCCTGAGTGCGATACCCGGCCCATGGTACGCGGCGGTGTCCGATTTCTGGATGACTACGCACGTTCTCCGCCTCCAACAATGCAAGACCAATCACCGACTTTTTGAGGAATACGGCCCAGTTGTGCGTGTCGGTCCCAACAAGGTGATATTCAAGGACATCACATCAATGCGAAGCGTTTACTCCGTCCACAAATTTGACAAGAGCAAGTTCTACAAGAGTCTCCTTACGTTTGTTGCTCATCCCATACTCCCGCTTAAGCTGACGCCTCCCTTAATAGGAACGAGAACGACCATGCGTAATCACAATTCTCCTTAATCATTGTGTACACATACTGATTTGACCGCAGAATGACCACCCTCGATCATATCGGGCATGCGGTGCGACGGAAGGGGTATGCGCAACACTATATTCCGGCAAACTTGGCTCTGTTCCAGGTAGAAGCACATGAGCATGTCTTAGAACTCGTTACCGTAGGTGGCACTTAACTCGCTTTTCCCGCGTCTCAAAATGATTCAGGCTCTCGAGCATGTTGGGGGTAAATATCCCCTGGACTGTCTCGCGTTGTTCCGCCACTTCATGGTGGACGTCATCATTTCGTCCTCTCACGGTTATCGCCAAGGCGCGCTCAGTAAATGGATTCTCGGCGGGATGGATCCAATCGCGACTGCCATATCTGACTTCCCAAAGAGAGGAATTGTCGTAGGTTCAGTCTAAGGGATGCGTGGCACAAGCTGACTGGGCACTCTCAGCGAAGCACTATGCCGTCTTGTTTATGGAACCTGGTTTGCCGTATCCCGAACCGGCGATGGCGCCAGATTTGCGACTCGGATAAGATCATTGGCGAGGTTTGTGTCCACCTCTTGCTGAGTCGTCGCCTCCAGCACTGATTCACGGAGTCATCTAGTTTGTCGGCGCCCGCGTGTATGAGATGCGCGCCAAAGAAGGCATGGGAGGAACCTCAGACTCGGAGAGAATTACTTTGCTGCAGCGCCTCCTTGAATACAAGTATTCGCCCCACCAACAGATGCCGGACCACGATATCATTTCGGAAATGATGGGACACATGTTCGTACCTCTTTTAAAGCTACAATCATATTGGAGGGTCTAAATGTCACTTGAAGGATTGCGGGTTCCGATACCACTTCCAATTCCATGTCTTACTTTTTCTGGGAATTGACTCGCAGGCAAGACATTATGAGCAAATTACAAGCGGAGCTCGACCAAGCCATGCCCGATTGCCACGTTGTACCAGACTTGGCTGTCCTTCAGAAGCTTCCGTACTTGAACGCGTTTATCAAAGAAGGTAAAGCATGTCCTTTGCTATGCTGAAAACCCAGGGAACTCAGTCTGTGTAGGTCTCCGATTGTACACTGCAGCACCGAGCGACTTAGAGCGCGTTGTCCCATCATCAATTTCCAAGAACGGCGCCTTGGACGAATCATTTGATTTGATGGGTTACGCCCTGTTTCCAGGAACGGTAATCGCTACGCAAGGCTGGTCGATGCACCGTGATCCCACCATCTTTCCCTCTCCGGATAGTTTCATCCCCGAACGATGGCTCCAGGGACCAGACGCCACTGCGAAGATGGCGCAGTACCTGATGCCGTTCGGGACAGGAAGTCGCCAGTGTGGAGGGATGAACTTGGCTTATATGATGCTCAGAACCACAGTTGCCGCATTGATAAGGAACTTTAACGTCACGGCCCCCCCTGAAACCAACGAGAGGAGTATGGAGATCAAGGACGCCTTTGTGAGTTTGCCTGCTTGGTCGGTAGACTTATTGTACTCAAGAGACGCTTCACCTAGGTTATCTTCCCAGCCGCCATGGAATGCAAGCTCGCCTTTCATCCCCGTAACTAATTAGCGTCCGCGCGACACCCATCCTACACCGACGCCCTTATGAACATGTTATACCGTCTTCCCTTCTCTCTTCTCACTGGAATATTAGACGCTTTATAATCGCTTAATAATTCGTTGGTGTATCATATCCTCGAACCCGCCTTACTGTTTCTATTATCGATACGTTGAAGGTTGTTTTTGCGACGACGCCGTCTAGATACCCAGTTGGCAGGACCAAGATTGTAACCGTATTCCAACTAGATATTAGAATCCTTCCTTGCGGTTCCCAATAGAAACCGACGTCACTCGAGTCACAGCATGTCTGAAACGATCAGCCCCGTATACTGACTGTTGTTCAAACTGTTTCCCTGAACCCCTGGACCGGCTATGGTATGATCTCGGAATTGCGCGAGATGGCATGCGTCTTGCTAGGTAGCGAATAACCAGCGACGATCCCCACTCTTTCTTCGCTTTCCTGACCAACTTTTTCTTTTCGGTTACTCGGGGCTCAAGGTCGCCAGCCAACCTCTTCAGAAATAATGGCAATGACCATTTCATCAGGGAACCCCGTGTACCCGAGACGACCCATTTCTCCCTCAAGTACAACGGGGGAAAAAGTCGCGGATCACAACGAGGAGCTGCATCAACCTACCGCTGTAGAATGTCCAGGGCAGAGACCATGTCTAGGCCTCCGGGCCATATTCTCCACAAGCATGAGTTCAGAGAATGAAACGAAACGGGCTATGCAGAGTCGACATCTGATGATGATTGGTGAGTTTCTGTGAGCGTCTATCACAGTCCTGGCCATTCTTATGGCGGACGTGTTTAGCCATTGGCGGGACGATCGGGACAGGCATCTTTTTGAGTGCTGGATCGGTGAGCGGAACGCTCATGGTTTTGTATTTATATTCACTATCCAAAGGCTATTGCACTCGCCGGTCCAGGAAGTGCCTTACTCTCCTATGTAGTCGTCGGTTTATTTGTCTATACCGTTGTCATCACACTGTAAGCCATTCCCTTTCTGTTCTGAGAGACGATCACGGGTTCGCTTTTTGTTCCTAGAGGCGAAATGGCTGCCATGTTCCCGGTCTCTGGTGCATTCTCAGTGTTCGGTAGTCGATTCGTGTCCCCTGCTCTCGGATTTACGCTAGGTAACATCATGCTATTGGAGCTGGAAGCCTGAGCCTTGACTTCCTTAGTACAATAGGCTGGAATTATTGGTTGCAGTGGTTCGTGATGTCCCGGTCCACTGTATTGCATGCAGTTCACATTCCATTACAGGAGTCTATCGATACGTGAGTGCATACATACAGGCTATTTTGCCGTGAGAAGACCCATCCTCGCCTGCTTTTTTGATTCCCATCAGCGAGCGAGTTGACTGCGGCTGCTGTGATATTACAAGTAATGATTCGTGGCGAGGAACGGGATGTTGGTATGCTAATGGAGTATGGCATGTAGTTCTGGGCACCGCAAGTACAGCCTTGGCAATGGGCCCTCGTGATTATCGCTCCAATATTCTTGATGCAGCTGATACACGTTCGGGTCTACGGTACGATCTTCCCAAGTTGTATTTGCTTGGCAGGCTTGACTCTTCGGACAGGTGAATCTGAGTATTGGTTTGCATCCATCAAGGTCGTGATGATAATCCTTTTCATCTTTGTTGGCCTCATTTATGACTGGGGTGGGATAAAAGGTCACCCAGGACCCGTAAGTGATTGTGTCACGGAGTCCTCATGACTGAACACATTTTCTGAAAGGGGCTTTCAAACTTCCAAGATGGACAAGCGTTCATTGGCGGATTTGCAAACTTTGCACAAACGTTTGTGTATGCGTTTTACTCTTTTGGAGGAGTGGAACTTGTCGCCGTCGCCGCCGGCGAGTCGGCTCACCCATGGAAAGCAGTTCCGAGTGCTGTGAAAGCGACATTTTTCCGAATTGTGCTCTTCTATATCCTTACCATCCTGACCATCGGATTGTGTATCAATTGGCAGGATCCGACTTTACTCAGGGCAGCGTACAGTAAGGCTTCCTTCCATGTGTATCATTCACGGTCGTTGACATGCCTGATCCGTAGACTCGGATGTGACGGCGTCTCCGCTGACTGTTGTATTCCAACGTGCGGGCTTTGGTGCCGCCGTGCATGCCATCAATGCAGTCCTGCTCACTGCTGTGTTGTCTGCAACCAATTCTGCCTTCTATGGAAGCTCCCGAATGCTATTTGCTTTGGCTAGGACGGGTCAAGCACCCCGCATCTTTGGGTGGGCGAACAAGAATGGTGTTCCCATTCCTGCATTGCTGTGAGCATCCCCAACACTGCTCAGGTCAGCGTCACACGATAACGACTTCACAGCATGTCCCTAGCAGTGTCGTTCCTCGCTTTCTTGACCACTATATGGGGTCAAGGTATCGTCTTTACGTGGTTGCTCAACTTGACAGGGATATCAGCATTATTGGTGTGGGGTTCGATCGGATTCATTTCACTCCGCTTTCGAGCGGCATGGAAAGCACAGGGACGACCCCTCTCTGATTTGCCCTACACTCAACCCTTGTTCCCGTTGCTACCCATCGGCGTCGTCGTCCTTGCAACGCTCATGTTCATTGCAGAGGGGTATTCTGCAGTCAAGGTGCAACCGTTCAGCGCAAGGGTGAGTGTTCGTATCGCGTGTTAGGACGTGTCTCTCACACGACGATGTTCTTTTCAGAATGTCGTCGCTACGTACGTCGGTGTCGTGTTGTACATCATTCTCTACGTGGGTTATGTCGCGTACGAACGATTCGGTCTTGGGAGACGGCAACATCTCGTACCACTCTTACAGGTGGATTTAGAAACTGATGCAGCGTGGAAAGCAGGGGATGCGGCATATTTTCGGGAGGAGGAAGAGTTGCGCAGGGCTGGCGCGTCTTGGTGGGAGGATGTACGTCGGAGGATAATGTCGTGGTGAATCTGGTGATTCCTCGAAGGCACGAAGGCACGAAGAAAGGCTGTCGTTTGAAATACCAACTCAGGGCCTGTGCAAGACTATACCATTCTATCAGTGGTCGAAGTGATCTGGAAAATTCGAGGGTCGAACAATGTGTGTGGGTCAGAGCGCAGAGGTATGCGTGACAACGGTAACCATGAGCATATCGGTCTAGATCTCACGACATGGCGAATGGAAGGGTCAGTCTGACAAGGTCCCTCTGTCGGCTTGACGTTGAAAACGATGAGTGGGTACGACACGTATCTCTCTTTCACCGCAGTTGTCAGTCTTCATGAAGATACTTGTCATCGGTGGAGGACTGGGATGAGGCCCCAAGCTTGAGGGCCGTAAGCCGTACACTCACCTCGTTTTCGATCACGAATGCGGGATAGATACTGTACCGTTACTGTAAACATGTTTCCAGGCAACCTAGCTCACCAAATAAGGGCTGGCTGAAGAAGGCATAGAAGGTGTTCTTGGATATCAGGGGTGAGCGCGTAGCATCGTGGCGAACGCGAGGCAGAAGGCGGTGGGTAAGTCGGGAGATGTTCAATGCCTGTTCACCGTTCAAACCGTCATCTGCGACACAAGCGCAAGATAACTCACCTGACCTGAAGAGATTCCCGTCTGACCTCTTACAACGGGACCTGACGCCATCAGCTATGGTAGGGAAGACTAGCAAGTCAGTGTGATCACTGCTTGACCTTAACGTGGCCCTCGATTCGAGTTGGTGTGGAGGCGAGTTCTCCAAAAGACTTTGATGAGGAACATTCTACGAACCATTCCAAATTGCGCCGCATCCGTCAACAGGGTGACCCCTTTTCTGCAAAAGGTCACTGCAGCATCGGTGGGCGTTATGGAATTTGTTGCGGATCGCATCGAGCATCTCCGGAGTCAAGCAACCAAGCAAGGGGCCTCCTTTCGATGCGACCATTTCCCGCGATGACATCCAGGGTGCACTTTGGAAGGTTTCTACTTTCTGCAAGTTTGGCGTCGACCTCTCAGTGACATACTGTACTAGCGACTAGTTGACCCAGACGACCAGCGGTGGCAACCCCAATGCAACTCCTTCGTCTGATCAGCGTGCAGGTTCTCTCGGATGCTTTGGAAGCACCGACCGTTTGGTTCATCCCTACACATAGAGCACATTGCAACGGTTGATGAATTCGTCGTTCCGCAGGTCCCTCTCCGCAAAGTCGCCCACCCCCTCGTTTGCCCGACCGATCGGCACTTTACTTGTTCCCGGCAAGGTACCTTTGGACCATTCACCGGTACCGTTGCACATGTCCGCCGGGCGTTTGCGGCGACCGAGACTCCCGACGGGCCGTCCACCAGGACATCAACGGAGGCCGGACAAGACAAGACAAGTGCGAACACCGTCGGATCATAATCACCTCAACTATCTCCGAGCTCATTGTTGATATCAATTACAGGTTAATTCGTGGGTTTAATCTGAGGTGTGAATATAGCGTTACAAGGAAGTTTTATGCGAGTGCCTTGAATGATTTCCGGCTATCTTTCCTTTCTTGCGATACACGACTTCAATGACCCATTTGCGTCGGTCTTACCCATCGTTGCCATGCCGATTGGTGGAGATCGCTGCGTAACACTGCTCTACTGAGAAAAATGAACAAACCTCTCCGTGTGGCCTATAACGAGACTGCGGGGAGGTAGCTATTACCCATGCCAAACAGCAAGAAATTCGACACGTTTTCCCCTCTTCAGGCTCGTGTGCTATACGGTGCGGTAAGCCATCCGAGTCGTCCTTTCTAGGTAGCGTCGCTCATAGTAGCATAATACCCTAATGTACTAAGGATCTGAGCGATCTGCCTACCGTAGGTTGCGAATACAATCGATCACTGCTACACAGAACATATTGAATAAGTCAACATTCAAACAACAACAAAAAAATAAACAAAAATAAGCCTGAACATTCCGCTCATTCGTTCGTCCGCAGGGTAGCATACGAATACGCAGGTGATCCATGCACACGCACAGGTCTGACTGGCCCACCACCACCATTTGTAGCCGTGTTCGCGTCCGTGACAGGGTCCGCGAGAGAATCGCTGCTCGCGAGATAAGCAGGATCGTTGTACAGGCTTGGATTGTATCGGGAATAGGACGGTCGCGACTGCTGAGATGTCAAGGACGCGTTCGACTCCCGCCTGGAAACGCGAGAATTGCGGTTACTAGCACCACCACTGTCGTCGGTGGCACTACCCGTCGACTGTATTGGCTTGGCCCTGGAAGCGGGCGTCATCCCAGCAGTGGCGCTTAAGCTATCACGCCTGCGACGCCCGTCCGACGTGGCCGAGGGATTACTACCCACACTCTGGGGATAGGAATTTGCATTGTATGCAGCGGATCGAGATATGGGAGGCGCGGGATACGTGACTCCAGCAGGTACTGATGACATCGCGTAAAAAGATATAGGGCTCCTTGGTCGACCGGTCTCTCTCTCAGATGAAGAAGGTCCATATGGAGCAGCGTGGCGCTGAGGCGGGGCACCAGCGCCCATATTGTTGGGTATTACTGGGCCCTGGGGAGGGCCATCGGCGGTCGGCGATGGGAGGAAACCCGGAGGAAGTTGTCCATCCGGTAGAACAGTATAGATTTGCCTTGCCAAGTTTGCTTGAGAAGTCACCGGCGAATTTGGGACCGGCGAACCGCGACCGCTAGATGCTGGAGGTGCAGGAACCGGCAAAGGATGGTTGGCGTGGTCGGGACTTAACAAGCCACTGGCAGAAATGTTTCCATGTCCTCTCGATGGAGCATCAGATGGGGGCCCTGACTGCCGTTTTCATTCAATTAACGTTAGTCGGTTCAAAAAAGGACAGAATTGAAGTATTTACCGGAGGCTCAACGTTGATCTCAGGGACGGAACTATCTGACGAGAGAGTTCGACGTTGATCTCTGTATTCACTCCGCGTCTCTGGGCGACCCTGACGTTCAGAAGTTGTCCGTCGGTGTCGCGAATCCGGCTGCTGTAGAACTCTTGGAGGGGATAGCGGTGTTGGCACTGTGATATGGGATGGGCGATGCCTCGGAGGGCCATCATGAGGTTGCTGAGAACGTGACTAAGGTTGGCACGGAAGAAATAAACAAGTCAGCTGGTGAAGTGGATTAGATTGCTGGACACATACACCATCAGACTGTTGTCTCCATTGCTCGGCTTCGGAAGGGTCCGAATATCGTAGCTCATCTGCAAGTCGCTGCTTTGCTTTCCTGTCCCGGCGCAGTGTTTCGCTGCTTCTCATTTCTCGGAATGAATTGCGCCCTGCCTGAGAGGTGGATGCAATCGTTTGTGAGTAATCTGTTGTACGTTCCGACCGCATGCTTGCGTCTTCATGGATGACGCTCAAACCCTGGGAACGATCTCGATGCCTGCTACTGGTCGGTAAACCAACTATGTCAAGTTGAGAAATAGTCGATGCGGCAGATTGTTTCGTAGAGGCCAGCGATTCGTCGGGAGAGCCACGACGCGGAAGAGGGTAATTATCATACATGTGGTCGCGGCTCCTGCCTCTCTCCGAGGCCGGTCCCAAGGTTCGCTGAGAGGGCGTTGGAGAAGGTATGTTGCGATGCAATTCGTGAGGAGGTGGAAGAGAAATGTTATGGTTAGCGTCAGCAGTTGGGATATAGCCGTCCGGAGGGACGTGATTTCCAGAGTAGCGCACACTCGGCAGCGAATTCTGAATGGAAGCAGGCCTGCTGAATGGTGGCTCGGCAGGAGGACCTGCCCACGGTCGAGATGTCTGGCTGGTGGTCGTTGGTATGGAGGTTGTGCCGGCAGGAATGATTCGTGGTTCCACCATTGTCGAAGTAGGAAGGATCACTGGGTCAGGCACACGCCTCGGGGTACTCCTGCTGACATTGTCTGAGGAATCTTGCCTGCTGCGGGAACTGTGACGCTGGTTTTCAAGTGATGAGTTGATTGGAGTTTCGATGCGGTGCACCTCGGGAGCAGTCCTAGAAGTGGAGGGTGGTGGGACGGGGGTGGGCTCGTCCAGGACCTCGATTTGTTCCGGTTCATCACGGGCCTCGAGTAACCTGTCCACCACAGCGGTAGCCACTTCTTGCATTTCGTCACGCCGATCATCAATTCCTGCTTCATGGGCTTCCCTATAACCCATTCTCCTACCTCGGCGAACACCCTCTTCGAAACCCAATCGACGACCCTCCTCTCTAGCCGATTCTATCAAACGCTCCTCGTTCAACCTACGCGCCTTTGAGCGAGCAGAGACGAACGCGGCCTCCGCTTCATCACGCTGAGCCTCAATAGCCTTGAGTACGTCCTGTGCACGAAGAATTTCCTTTTGGGCATTGTCCAGCTGAAGCTTGTACAGCTTCAGTTCATCTTGCGCACGTACAGCTTGTTGCTGAGTAGCGATTCTAGCTTCGTTGATAGCTCGTGCTCGCTGTATCGTTTCTTCTATACGCGCTTCAGCGGCGTCGGCACGTTTGGTTTCGTGTTCAAGCCGATCAAACGCAGTGTAGAGGATTCTGCGCGTCTGCTTGGATTCATACTCCTCGTTGACGAGCATTCCCAATAGGTCTCGCGGAGATGCGGTAGAATGTACTCGTTCCCGCTCATGACGGAATTTGACGCCAGGACCGCGAGGAATTCGTCTCGGTGCGTCTGCCAGCTCGGCATCTTCGAAGGGAGGGGGTGAGAGGAGCACCGTTCGTGGAGACAGCGAGGCTGGGTCAGATTCTGATGTACTTTCTCTAGAATATAGAGTCAGCCATCTTCCGCGGAGCGCGTGTATATGCCACATACAGTTGGTCAGGGCCAACCGGCCACGGCTGTGACATAGTTCTTCTGGAGACAGTAGCGTGAGTTGCGAATACAGTCTGGAGATTTCAACGTACCTTCACGGATAATGTACCAAGATATTTAACAAGATGACAGGCAGAATACAGAAGGCGGACACAGACAAGGGTATTGAAAGACCATTCACAGATAAAAGACTTCTGTGCTCCAGAAGGATAGCACCGCACTAACCTCGTCTCAGACAACAAGCATGACGAATGATGGTCACGTGCGGTGCTACCGGATATGGACACAATGTGACATTGCTGACTCATATCACACTGTATATGTGTCTTAGCCACCCAAACCTTATTTTTCCCATATCATCTATCCACCTCCGGAAAGGACAGGAGAACAAAAGCATGAGGTATGGAGAACGATATGTGTTTCCACACTTCTTCTGATAGTTTTCGAACAGCGGAAGCAAGCTCTCAGTATCAAGCGTGCGGGGCTCCGTCAAAGAGCTTCTTGCTGCCGCCAATGACGAGAAAAAACGCAACTTTGTGGAGACAATCGAGCTCCAAATTGGTCTCAAGAACTATGACCCCCAGAGAGACAAACGTTTTTCGGGAACCGTAAAGTAATCCCCCTCGTTCGATCATCTCGTTCGGAGCTGATATTTTCATTGCAGATTGCCCAACATTCCCCGCCCTCGCATGTCCATTTGCATTCTCGCAGATGCAGCCGACATTGATCGTGCAAAGCAAATCGAACTCGAGTACATGTCCGTTGATGACTTGAAGAAGTATGGAAATCGATCACCTCGAACCAAATACATGATAACCTCTGCGCAGGCTCAACAAGAACAAGAAGCTTGTCAAGAAGCTCGCCAAGAAACACGACGCTTTCTTGGCTTCCGAGGCCCTTATCAAACAGATTCCCCGTCTCCTTGGGCCCGGTCTCTCCAAAGGTATGAGTGATGCATCCAGATTCGCAAACGACAACTGATGGTCATTTCCATGCCGATTCCCCTACAGCCGGAAAGTTCCCAACCCCAGTTTCACACTCCGAGGACCTGACAAACAAGCTTGTTGAAGTCCGCTCGACTATCAAATTCCAGCTCAAAAAAGTACTCTGCTTGGGTGTTGCCGTTGGACACGTCCAGATGACAGACGACCAAGTGTTGGCCAACGTCATGCTGAGTACGTTCATGCTAAGGTCGCCTTCTGATTTCGATCCTTACGCGGGTTTTGTAGGTATCAACTTCCTGGTCTCACTGCTGAAGAAGAACTGGCAAAATGTCAAGTCGCTGCACATCAAGAGCACGATGGGCAAACCTATTCGCATATTCTAATCTTATATTGCGAGCAGGATGAGAGTCGGATCCGCGGAGTGGTATTCTGAAGTCGAGCACCACATCTGGTACCAAAATGCAAAACATGAAGCCCCGCACGCTTGGACCAACGGCTTTGAAGTGGGGAAGCCGATTGGGAGCTGATATGGTACCACGATGTCAAGTTCTTGTTTCATTTCATTGCTCCACCGTATCTACTCATTCCCATGTACTTGTCGAGTATGCTTTCATGACATGTAATGCTATGCAAGATATGCTTAGTTTGGTTGTGGAGTGACCACTGATGCCAGCACGGTTCTCAGAACATGTTAGTTAAGCTCCGAGACCGTTCCCAGAGATTCAGTGGTTAGTGCGATTGCTTTACTCACCCTATTCGTTAGTGGGATCACCTGACACAGCCCCCTGATGCCTTGACGGGTGCCTTCCCCGACAAAGCTTCTTGCTACTTCCTCAATCAATCCGACCCCAATTTCCAACCTTATTACCTGTCTGGGGTGAGCGTGTTGCTATTAGTAGATGCAGTCGATATATTCATAATGCATATGGAAAATCTGCTACACTCTCGGCAAAAACAACTGCATTTTGGTAATATGCATTATGAGCATATTGACTGTAACAAACGACTTACCTTTTGAAATTCAACGACCGGAAGAAATTTAGATCCAAACGCTATCTCAAACAGCAACGTCAACCAAGGTTCAAGCTTTTCGGGGAAACGACCCACATCAAAATGGGGTTACAAATCGGAACCTGCCCAGTGATTCCTTCCCAGTGCTGACCTCGAAAAAAAAAACTGGAACCAAACTTTCTGTCAATACCTAATGGTCACGTTGGTGCCGAATGATTTTTATTTATTTATTTAGGGCATATTTCAGGGCATAGAGCGCAGGAAATTTTTTGCATACCGTAAACCGCCCGCTGTCACGCAGTCGCCTTCTCTCCACTGATAAGGAGCGCGAGACTATGAACGTGGCAGCATGAACGCATTTTAGGAGGTCTTGCCTGAAGGTGAGAGAAAAGGCTCTCTAGGAAACTGATGCTGACTGTTAGTTTCGCATCATCTGGCTGCAGATAGAGGATGAGAGCATAGAAATCTAGATTCACTAGCAATGCAAGTCCGCGTGATTGCAACTGCCGTCACTCAGAGTACGCGTCGATGATCGCTTGATGCGTTTGACATGGCCCATCTATTGCCAGGTCCCAGCACTTTGCGATGCGGCTGTTCAATATTCTTCCCGAGGACTGTCCATCTCACCATTTAGAGCGATGTGGCCACAGTACTCGAATCGGAGTCGAACGTCGCTTGAAGGGGACTGGATCCGCTTCGCCACCAAAGCTAAGCTGATACATATGACTTCGGTGCGGGGGTCCAGACTGGCATTCGACGAGTTTGCTTTTTTTTTTTCAACCCGCATCTGGCGCCGGGGTCAGACAATCCACAGATTTATTGCACACGATCTCTCTTGTTTGTTGTTTATCTCCTCTCTATGAAGGCATGCTGGCATAGGTTCCCTCATGCATTCCGCCGCTGTCTAGACGCTAGCAACGCTTGACATGACCTCGTCGGCTCCTCACCGCGAAGCAACTCAGGATCGTGGGTCCGGTCCCGTGAACTAGGCCGCCAAATACCCCACACGTGCAATCAGTCTGTGGTCTGAGTGGGGCTTAATAAACCCTTTGAACATTGAAACTATCTCTTTACCCCGTAGGACGCTTTTTCCTAAAGGTGTTATGTGTGACGGTCGTTCGGTCATAGCTGATTAATTGTTGACGCAACCGCATCGCCATGTAGTATATATACAGAGCGGGCGGGGTGCTTTGTGTCACCAGCATGTTCAACGAAGTCCACATTCTGAGCGAAGGCAAAGATTGTTCCAGTGGGGAAACAGGTACATATAGCTAACGTAGCTTAACTGCTTCAGGGTTGTTCTGATCTCGTACTGACACTTTGGCAGATCCTCACGCAGTTGCCTCAGCAAGCCCGGGACTACGGAAAATGCGCAATTCTCCTTCTGATTAGGAATAGCACAGGAACATTCCTCAGATTTCCTTTTTCGTCAGCCGCCAAGGCTCCAATCAAAACTCCCAAATATTTGTGGAAAGTCACCAAGAGATAACGGTACAATCAGGTGCGTGGACACGCGCCATTATTTCAGAACACGACCACACAAGGCATCCAGCTTGCCTTGAATTTTGTGACTGTGGACGTGTGCGAGGCCCTTTGCAGTGCCGCGTCTCTCATTTCTTTTCCGACTCAGGCATCCCGTGACAAAAAACGAGTGCGGCGACTTTTTTTAAGTTCACTATACACAACGTTTGATCGAGGCCATGAAAAGAGGTGGGGTGTGAACGTGCCTGCGACATGGCAGTCTTTTGCTGTGGGAGAAATTCTTGAGAACGCCGTCTGCATGTCGACGACAAGAGCACATAGGCGAGACGATTATGTCACAAAAAGACAGTGGATTTTTTCGTGCGTTTCCTCTCAGCTTGCTGTATCCAAAGCCAGGCTTGAGGGGGGCAGCACGCTTTGTATGGTCAGCTCAGCGAAATTGTGCCGATCTTTGACAAGCCAAGACGGTGATCTGGACTGATTGTGGCAAGACGTATTATAAGTATGGAAATGGGATCGGCCGATGCAAGCGGGTTTGGAGAGGCGTTGACGGATATAGGCTGAGATAAGTCGGTGAGAGTTGGGGGGACTGGTTCCTGACCTCACTGCGACGGTGCGCCGTCGTGATCATGTGATATTGAGTGTGAGCGATCAACTGGCAGGCTGATGCGTCTTCCTTGACAGGCGAATGGGCGCTTGAGAATGAATAAGAGTAAGTAAGTGACTTGGTAGGATCGTTTCCATGGTAAGAAAGTTTGAGGCGGACTCAAAGTGATCGAGCCCATAGCCGCATCAACCGATCAAGAGATGTCGTACTCTTGAAATGACATGCCAATGAAGCAGAACAAATGATTGGTGATCGCACGTTGTTGATACGTTGTTTACGTCTAGGCGGCACCGAAAAAGGGGAGGGGGATGGGATTGGCGTGCCTGATCAAAAGAAGATGAAAATCGCCATACACACACCGCAAGGTTACGCTCAATGTCGCTTGGTTGCAATTCAGTCCGCTGTTCGATTAAGCCCTCCATTGGGCTGGACCGTGACGTGGGGGTCAGAGGTGGTGAGGGAAGAACGATTTGGCGTTGACAGGTCACGTGCCCGAAGGAAAACATATCAGCAATATTGCAGGAAAGTGCGGCGGGGCACCTGCAACTCGGTTTTAGCGCAGGAACGACCCTGAATTTCCATTTTTGCTAGCTGTCCTCCAATTACAGCTCCCAGGTGTCTTGTGGTAGAGTCGTGAAGCGATAACGTTACATACCCCTCTTTGCAGATAGGCTGACTGGGGTGCGGGCGTTGGTTGGACGCGTGGAAATCAAAGTCGACCTAATGAACACAGCTAATACTTAACAAAGGCTGAATTGGACGAGCCTATTTCGGCGACGAAGTCACACTGGTTCCAATATGCAGATAGCTGGAGGTGATATATAGAGCGGCTTTTGCTGCGTAAGTATGAGGTCGTTCACACATATAGAAGACAGAAGCCTCATTGGAAAGATGCTAAAGGTTCCGCGCCGAAATTATATTTGCGCATCCGTACCGGACGGCAGCTGCCGGTTAGCGACGAGATCCAGATAACGGGGAAAGCCAAAAATTCAGCCCTAAAGAGAATTAGCAGAATTCAGGGTCCGAACGACTGTCATCGAATTATATTGCTGACCTCTTGTGTGCTACACCCCATTTATTTCGTATATTTTCACCTGGATTTATCACCTTACGTATTTTTTTCCGTACCGCCTTGACAGGTGTGCTTCCTCATAAGCCTGCTCCGAGTTCTGTTCCTCCGCAAGGCTTGATCCCGTCGTCTCTGCAGCCCTGCAAACGTATCCACCACTCTGTTAAATGCCCCGTCACTCCGCAAAACATGACTCCGCGGGCTCTCAGGTCTACTCTCAGTACCCTTCCTCCCAATACCTTTCCGATTCAAGCCAGTCCACCTCCCCACCATCCTCGACATCTGCTTCGCTCAACCAGCCTGCCCAGCCAAACTCACAGTCGGGCGCAAAGAAAAAACATGTCTGCAGCACGTGCGACCGTGGATTCACCACTAGTGGTCACCTTGCCCGACATCTTCGCGTTCACACAGGTGAACGAAACCACAAATGTCCCTTCCCCGGCTGCGAAACTCGATGTTCCAGGCAAGATAACCTGCAACAACAGTAAGTGTCGCTGTCCTTCCCATTTATGTTGCGGTCCCCTGTCCAGTTCAATGTTATCGCATCGTTTCACCTTGGTTTGATCTGCCTCTCTTTATTTTCGACCCTGGACGGAGTTCCAGGATTCGCATGTTTCGGCCAAATGTGTTGATTGACATATCACTAACGCTTTCATTTAGCTACCGTATCCATCTTTCCCCGGGCTCACGTAGGAGCTCGAGCTCCGCCACACGTGCTGCGATAGCGCGTGCCGTCGGCGCCAATGGTTCAAAAAATAGTCGGCCTTCCTCGGCGATCGTGACTCCTGAACGCCTGTCCAGCGACCCACCTTCTCCCCCACCTGCCTTGGAACATGCGATACTTCCCCCTCCCCCTGATTCACCCCCGCCTCTCGTACAAGCGTTTCCTGTATCCCATGTACCCGTGTACAATGATAGCATGCGCTCTGGGAGCAGCTCGAGTCGCTCTCCAACGCCATTGGAGAATGCTTATCCGATGATCTCGCCGCATTCCCAGGGATTGTCAAATGGGCATCTTGCCTCGCAACCGTCTCCTATGCCGTCCCACTACAGCGACAGTCCACCAACGTACACCGAATCTTCTCAGCATTCGAGCTATGGTTATGTGTCTCCATCCTCACATACGTCAGGATCGAGTGCGGTGGACCAATCGTATGATTACTCCTACAACGAAAAGTCACCCTTACCGCGGCTTCAGTCCACTCTTCACCATGCGTCTATGGACAATATCCATGATCATTCCCCCCCTTCTTCTGCCCATCTTTCATCCGTATCTTCTCGTCTATCCATTTCACATATCTCACATCCGCAGTCGTATCCGAATCATTACCACGCGGTCAGTTCACCGTCGCCAGACTCTGGTCACTCTGTGTCTCCCCATTCCCAGGCTTCCGGACCACCCACGCCCAACTACTCTGCTTATCAGGATGACAGGCACGATGGAACCACTTACCATACCATCGAGTCTGTACCCGATCACTCGGGGCTTGCCAACGGTTATGTGTCTTCGCAGAGCCACATCATTCATGGGGGCTACAATCACTCCATGATACCACAACAAAGCCTCCCAAGATACGATTCCCCGCCTCCCATCTTGGCGCCGATCCAAGACGAGCGAGTGATTCGTGGTGATATCCGTGTCTCGCATGTACAGCATTCTCCGGTTTCCAGTATCCCAACAACGCCGCTGTCAAATTCGTACATGCACTCATCTATACACAGCTACCCATACCATACACCGCATATCTCCCTCAATCAAGCAACATGGAAACACGATGCCCTTCTGCGAGGAAGATCCTAAGTTGACCAACTTTGACTTTATCTTGTCTGCTGCATATTTCGTGTTTCCCCACCGCTCCTAGCTCACAGTTCGCAACCCCGTCTCTCCTGTCTTTGTTAGTTCTCGTTTGCTGTGTTTCGTTTTCCTCTCGTGGATCGGCTTCTCTGTATCATTTTGTCGCACGACCAGGACGTTCCGTTGTCCGTGCCACCTACATCACTATCACCAGAAGTATACATATAGTCCATAACCAATTGCACGATACTGTACATTGTTGTTTATACACATCGCCTCTGCCATCCTATGTGACCGGTTGACCTTCGACTGCATGTGTCTGATATACAGTCTCAGTAATGAATGCTGTGAAGAACGAATCCCAGGTGACTGATGTGAGTCCGCTGAGGAACCTGTGCAAGGCGTTGGTCCGCCGTCGATCATCGATCATCACGGCCCGGGTGGGAACCGGAAAGGCAGTGCAGTGCCACCTACTCCGATTGTACCTCACTATTACTATAAGTCAGCGTCCTATCTTGTGCACATATCAACCAAAGATGCCCAGCGACCTCGACAGGTGTGTTGCACGCCTTTGATACACGCAGCTTCTCATTATTATGTCCATCATTCTTGTGTACCTCCGATCAATTCCGTTGCCTTTTCAAAACGAATCATCTCGGTCGACTCCAGGCAAATAGAACAACTAACACGCTGTGAACCAATATCCGAGGAACAGGTGAAGAGACTATGCTTCAAGGCGCGTGAGATCCTCATAGAGGAAGCGAACGTTCAACCCGTGGACTCTCCTGTGACAGTGAGTAGTCAGCTTCGAATTGAACTCATGGATGTGAATGCCCAGCGGTTTTCATTTTGCATTTCCCCCTCTCCACGCGCATGTCCGTGGTTATGAATCGCAATAACGGCAAAAGATCTGCGGTGACATTCATGGCCAATTTTATGACCTTGTGGAATTGTTCAAAGTTGGCGGGTTTTGCCCGGGCACGAATTACCTTTTCATGGGTGCGTCTAGAATGCCGTGATCAGTG
>JBBPQU010000312.1:0-25297 GCA_038092655.1 Boletus sensibilis | reverse complement strand
GGCCTCGCTAAGTAGTGTTTCAGGGATGTGCTCTTGGTCAGATGTTCGTCTACATGTTACGCTTAAGACTGATGCTAAGCGTTGCTTGACCTGGCAGTCCAATGGCCTTCCCGCAGCTTGGGGCATGATATCCAGGGCTTCGGATCGGATATAGCAAAAGAAAACATATACTGCACCATCGCGTCCAGCGGGGGGCAACGGGGAGCTGGCACATGGAATATGAGAGGTGGTATTAAAGCTCAACAAGTTGTAACTTGTCACGGCCCCACTGTTTGGACTCTGTACTCAAACGACATATGTTGCACGTAACATGTGGCATGTGTAAGGGGACGTTCAATATTCAAGTGTCCTGAAACTTCAATGGTGGTTTAAAAAGAGAGCTTTCGCCAACACCACCTCTCAGCAAACAGGAGAACGACAGAATGTTCACCAGAATCCCAGTTTTCGCAACCGTGCTGAGCGCGCTCGCCTCTGCAGTCGTTGCAGTCCCAGCAGGGACGTCCTCTGTCCGAGAGGTGATTCCGGGATTACCTTCTCTGGCGTCTCTCGGCGTCACCTCGGCTGAACTGGATTATATTAGACTTCCCCCAGCACACGGTGAATATGCCATGCCCCCTCAGGCAACCAGACTCTCATCGCATAGTTGCCAGGTGCGCGGGCAGCGGATTACAACGGTGTCTGCGAGACATCGACACTGCGGCGCTGGACGATGCGATCGAATGCTTCAAGTACCTCTGGAACCTGGACACAGATTGCGTGGTAAACAGCAAGAGGTCGGTGTCATCATTTTGTGAGATCGGGACCGCAGTAGTCCTCGGCCTCGGCGAGGCTAGTACCACTCTCCCTGTTTGGCCTTGGTGAGTGGACAATAGCTGTTGGGTGAGCGGATGGCCGGCTAAGTCATGGAATGGTTGTTTGTAGTCGCGATGTCGCGATGGCTGTCGCGTGGATGATTTTTGAGTGCACCGCGAACGGTCAAGTTGGAGGTGAGCAGAGGTTTCTTGCTTGTTTAGGGCTTATGATCTGACAACTTGAAGGCTCCCAAACTGCATACGGGAATGGTGGATTCATCGTTATCCTCACCCATCAGTAATAATGTGGGTTACCTGGCAAGGAGCGACCACCGAGTATTATGGGTCACCTCGGGGCTACCTGTACACTACATAACGATTGCGCATGATAGATATTAGACAGATATTTCAACTGTTTAAGACTGAGTTGGCGACACGATCCTGAACCTAATCAGCGCGATAGGGGTTTTGTGTACTCCCAGTTGGCACATGAGCCCACCGGCCACTCCGGGGAGCTTATCCTTCTACGTGTGATGTCTGAGTTGTATCCAACCGGTGGACATTACTTTACTGTGTTCGTTCGGAAGTTCTACATGCTCTAGATGGTGCGTCTGTTTGAATGCAAACCAGAAGTGTCACATGTCCATGTCATCGCTCAGTATGTCCTCTGAATGTATGTATCTCCATCTATCAATTTTGATCGTAACGCATTCGGACCGTCGGTCAATGCAACTTCTTTCATATTAACTTACACTGCACTCTTTTTCAGCAGACGTGCCTCGTTACCCGTCTTCTAGACCTGTGACTTCTGCAGAGCGTTTCACCACCCCCAGATGATACTAGGACCTGCAGCGCTTCGATTGCAATGGAGTAGTGGAGGAGCTTCTATGCATCATTGTCAATTTCAAGTTTCCTGTGGGCGGGGGATGCGGTACAACAAATCAATTTAGCTTGTTGTGGTGGTGGTAATGATAGTATTGACTCGAAGTTTGCAGACCATGTGTGAACTTGTGCCCCATTCAAGCGAGACTGCGAATCTCATCTGAAAATCGCCGAGTTCCGAGCATGTTTACACGTGATTCTTGCCCTCCTAACAACATTTAGCGGGTTCGCACAGGGAGACAGGTGCCAGACCACCTAAGTACAACCACTCACAGTCACTTTACCGGGTACACCATGTCGTTGTCGTTCAAAGGCCACACAGTCGTCGTGACCGGTGCTGGTGGAGGACTAGGAAAAGCGTATGTTTCATACTCGAACATCATCAACTTCTCACGCCAATCCGTTGTGCTTCTTTCTTAGATATTCACTCTTGTTTGCTGCTCGCGGGGCCAACGTCGTCGTGAACGATTTCAACGGGGAAACAGCGCAGAAGGTGGTCGATGAGATCAAACGAAGTGGGTGGTTTATTAATGCGTTGATGTTGCTACCGCGATACGTGTGGCGCGTTGCGGTTCTAGTGCTAACCAAGGTCATCATTGCCAGCGGGCGGCAACGCCGTCGTGAACACGTCTTCGGTGACGGACGGCGCGGCTGTTATACAAAGCGCCATCCATGCCTTTGGAGCGATCACTGTCCTCGTGAATAATGCAGGTATATTGCGGGACAAGGGGTGCGTTGCCCGTCTTTTCGTGCTTGGCGCGGGTTTGCACAACTCATGCATATGTTTGACGTCCAATGCGTGGGTGATAGGTTCAAGAACATGTCGGACGCCGAGTTTGATCAGGTCATCGCGGTACATCTCAAGGGTGCATATAGCTGCATCAAGGCTGCTTGGCCGCATTTCCGCAATCAAAAGTTTGGGCGGGTCATCAATACGTCGAGTGCTGCGGGCATCTATGGTACGTTTTCTGTGGAACGTCGTGGGCATGTTGTGTGGTTGCTTAAAAGTATCTGTATGTGTGATTATGATAGGCAACTTTGGTCAGGCAAATTACAGTGCAGCAAAGATGGGTTTGATCGGATTCACGAAAGCGCTTGCGAGGGAAGGCGCCAAGTACAACATTAATGCTATTGCAGTCGCACCTGTGAGTTTTTTTCTTTTGGTGCGTCATCTGTAACACGCGTGTTGACTGTGTCGGATCTTCCAGGCTGCTGCATCAAAGATGACGGAAACCATAATGCCTCCTGAGATTCTCGAAAAGTTGAAGGTAGGATGGACTGTGGATCCCTCGTGCACCAGTGTCTGAATGCGAACTTTTTTGCTAGCCTGATTTCGTCGCACCATTCGTCGCTGCCGTGTGTCACCCCGATGGACCAAACGCGTCTGGACGCGTGTTTGAAGTCGGTGCAGGGTTCGTCGCAGAGAATCGGTGGGAGAGGAGCAAGGGGACTATCTGGAAGACGAATGAAACATTTACGCCTTCTGCTGTGAGGGGCATTTCCCATCTCTAGCTCGGCATCACCTTAGACGCTTTCAGGTCAAACTCAAATGGTCGGAAGTCACCGACTTTTCGGTCCCAAGATAGTGAGTACAAGCGATGCGTATGATATTCTTCCATTCTAAGGGGATCACAGTCCAGAGTCCCCCGCAGACGTGGAGAGCACGGTGTGTCATCTGTCCTAGCATGAGAGACCTATCATTCATGGTTATGACAGCCCGATGTTGCTTCCACTCTACCGCCAAATTCTCAATCGACGCCACCCGTTCAATTTGGTGGTCAAACAGTCATTATCACCGGAGCTGGTGCGGGTCTTGGTCGTGCCTACGCTCTCATGTATGGTCGACTTGGAGCCAATGTCGTCGTAAACGATGTCAGCGAAAAAGGAGCCAGCGCCGTATGCGAAGAAGTCCGGCAAGGCGAGTGAACCTGGACTGCCTGAGCTCCCGAGATTCTAAATCCTAACGGGCGACTCGTTGTAGCTGGTGGCAAAGCAGCGCCCGTCATTTGCTCGGCAGAAGAGGGTGATCGGATCGTCAAGGCTGCCTTAGACGCGTTTGGCGGTGTGCACGTCCTCGTGGCGAATGCGGGTGTGCTGCGAGATCGCTCGTTTGCTGCCATGTCGGAGCAAGAGTGGGATCTCGTGATGGCTGTCCATCTCCGAGGTACCTACAAGGTTGGTTCTCTCGGAAATCCTGGATGTTGATGGTTGCTGACAGTAACGCTAGTGTACAAAAGCCGTTTGGTCGATATTCCAGAAGCAAAAGTATGGACGGATTGTGACGACTTGTTCGCAAGTCGGTATCTGTGAGTCGATATACGCACACGGTGCTACTTTGCGGTCTGAGATAACATTTCCCCCAGACGGAAACTTTGGGCAGACTAACGTGAGTTATCCTTGGTGTCGATCTCGTCGCCATCTCACGCGCTTTTGGATAGTACTGTGCAGCCAAAGCCGCCATCATGGGATTCACAAAGACCCTTGGGTTCGAAGGCAAGAAGTACAACATTATTTGCAACGTCATTGCTCCGAGTGCCGGTACCGCGATGACGATGACAGTATGGTCTGTCCATGTTTACCCTCTCACCACAATTCCTTACTGACGCGATTTCCAGGCCGAAAGAGATGGTCGATGCTTACAAGGTAACCCATTCTCAGCATCTCCGTAGAGTTCCATCACTAAATAGCACCTCCCAGCCTGATTACATTGCCCCCATCGTGGGCTACCTCACCAGCCAAGACAACACCGAGACGACGGGGAGATTGTTTGAAATATCGGGCGGCTGGGCAGCCGAGACGCGGTGGCAACGGACGGGCGGACACGGTTTCCCGACGAACGTGATATTGACGCCGGAGAACATCCTCGCGAAATGGGACGTGTTTACCAACTTTGGTGCGTGCCTGTCTGACGTGCTTTGGGTTGGTCGCTGATTGATTCGGGCATGCAGATGATGGCCGGGCGACGTATCCCGCAACGTCGGCAGAAGGTATGGCGACGCTCATGGCGAATCTGGACAACACTACGGCCGAGCCTGTCAAGTCGAAACTGTAATTGGCACGGTGTAATTCGTTGGCCTAGGTGACCTTCTCTGGACATGGATTTTGGATGTCTTTTGGGGAGTGTATAATGCCTTTTTGATTGAATACTATGATTGTAGAGAAACACTTGTCGGTATTACTTGATCCTCATAACTATTAACTATTGAGCCTACCACTACAATACAACGCCAAGAAAAGTAGCAATCTGCTCCCTCTGCTGGTAGACAGATGAGGTATTCGGGAGTGGCGGAAGCCCTAGATGCTGGGACAATGCAGTACACTGTTGTACTGCGTGAACCACAAAGTCAGAAGGAATGCCATGTTGTCTAGGATGAGCTCACCAGTAGCTGAACGCAACGCATCACGTTTGTTGGGGTATTCATCCGGGATGAGCCCATTGGGACCCTTGAGTATACCCGTGGTTGAAGCAGCTAAGTTGTAAGACCTCATTGGCTGTCAATCTAGCCTATAATGGATGAGTTTTGCTAGAAGGGATGCCCCGACATATGTACTCTGTGCACACACAATTCACAGTTCCTTGCAGCTGCTGAAGATGCACCAGTTGTCGTGCCAGCTACTCCAGAACTTGATCAAAGCGCGCATTCATCCGCCCCGCTAATTGTTGCATCTCTTCACGTATCGCCTGAGCATCAGCAACACTGACAGCAGCAAGATTCTGAAAGTGAACAAGTTCGGTTGAAATATTTTGCAGACCCACCGCCAGATTGTCTATGGAGGGTTGTGGAAGGGCCATTATAGGTTTGGTGGATGAGGAACAGTATTAAGACGGACTGTTGCCGCGGAACCAACCTACGCAATGACATCACTGATTTTAGCACTCCGAATAGTCGGGACCATCATGGCTTCGATGTGCACCATTTCCATCCTGGGCTGTTGTCCGATTTTGTATGCAGCACGGTACACGGTACCAGCAGTGGTGCGTGAGGTGACTTGACTGTATGTAACTAAATCTCTCCGCAGAGCGCTCGCGCGCATGACAGCAGACGAGACTAGCGCGAGAACACGTGACAGTCGGAACCTGCGTTGCTTGACTCTCAGGACCATTCGTTTTGCTAGTCCACAGTGGTGCATATTCCTGCGGTTACATAGTCACATCGCTAATCCACCTCTAGTAGGACCGAAACGCTGATCGAGGCTGGGAAGTTGGAACATCCACGCCGGATAATTACCGAGGTATCCACACGGATCGAATAATTCAATTTATTTCGGCCTCAGGCGCCTCTTACCCATCCGTTGCTCCTCGATTTGATTCGGATTCGCTGCCTCATCCCGACAAGTAGGTGATTGACTTTCATGGTCCGTTTTCATCCAACCCGGTGATGCTTGATACAGTGGAACCATCCGGGCAAGTTGAGACAGATATACCACGTAGTTCCACACAAAGAAACGATGTCGAAGGCAGTATTCCTCGCGGGTCGTCTACTTCAGTAAATGTGAGGAGATCGAGTGCTGATGGAAGAAGTGCTCGGCGGAAGAAAAGTCCCATTTTACAACATGCAGCTTCGCTGTTGCAACCTGAGAGAAAAGTTGGACCATCTCCAACTGTGTGGGGAAGTGTCAGATCAATAATACTGTCATCCTGTAAGTTGTTACCTCGTTCTAGAATTCCAATACTCATCAGTTACGTTTTAGATGTGAATGTACTTCTTATCTTCATCCCAATATCTGTATGCTCTTTCTCCCTACCCAAGAATATAACCAAACTGGATTATCCTTGGCTAGTGGGCACTCAACTTTGCCATACCAAATCAACATACTGCTGTATTTGCCTGTATGCTCTCCCGCTTTCTCCTTTCTCGCTGTTTGATTTCATTCTTCCAGGCACATTCCTAGCGTTAATACCACTGGCTCAGGTTAGTCGACTGAATTGCGTTACCACCCATACCCTTGTGATTACGGGCCGATCAGCTACTTGCTTTCGCTACTGAAGAACTCTCATTGCGCGTCGGACAAACGTTGGCCGGCCTCATCAATGCAACCTTGGTCAGTGCGTTGCAAATATATCGCCATCCCTTCACTCATTCTACGTAGGGAAATGCGCAAGTCAAACCATTATTCCGAAGACGTGATCGCTCATCACTCTGCCCCACAGTGTTGAATTTGTGGTTTCGGTATGTAGAGTGTTGTGGATGCTTATGCGCTCTCCTCGTTTTACATTCACCCTAGATCATCGCTTTGACTAAATGTCAACTCACGATCGTCCAATCATCTCGTGAGCTATAGTATTCCTGTATCTGTTCCACCTACTTGACATCCACCGCGCTCCTAGTTATTGGTTCTATTCTGAGTAATATATGCGAGTGTGGTCGACACTATCATGGACTACTTTACTAATACCAGATTCTCATAGTGCTGGTTCTCGGCACGTGTTTCTTCGCAGGTGGCCTGCGATTCTCAGAACAAGGCTTTGGCATGAGTGCGGATTTCTCGGGCGTATCACTATTCTTCCGTACTTAACAACGAGCTGAAAGGCGCCGCACGGCTCAATTCATCATTGTTGACAATCAGTGTCATCGCCGTCCTGTTACCCGTTGCCTTCCTCACGATTCTTCAAGGACTTCCAGGTTTCGACGAGGCTACTGCCACTCAGCAAATACTCAAAACAAGTCACGGTGTAAGTTTTTCCCATGGGTTCTAATCTACACCCTAGCCTCAAGTTTGTTTTTCCAGTTTGCTATCATTCTACTCTTTAGTATGACTCGGCCTCGTGTTCAAAGGTACTTTTGCAGAACTAACACTTCCTCTCATTCTTCAGTCTACATGTCTTATTTGTTCTTCCAACTCTCTTCCCACAAAGATCTCTATCAAGATGATAGCAGCGAAATATCTGTATCGAAAAAATATATTGGTGAGAACCCCTTCACGGGGAAGCTGAAGAGAAGGTTTCTCCAAGCGAAGGCATCTTCGACGCCAAGCCACAGCGTGCCTGTGTCGCCCGTTATTTCACATCCATCGCAAACGGAGCACGTGCATGTTCAAGAAGATAACGTTGCAACGACTGAGCAGAGTGGTCCACGGACCGATCTCGATGATTCTGGACTACCTCAGGCTATTATACAGTTGGAAGTGAGCGAGCAGTCTGAGGAACAAAAGCCTCAGATGAGTGTAGTAGTATCGTTCTGCCTCTTGGCAATCATCACAGTGGTGCGTTTCTCCACCGCTACAACTCGAACGACACTGATGCATGGTTCATGCTGCAATGCAGCTCGTTTCTGTCACTGCGAATTTTCTTGTTGACTCCATTGATGGCATGACAGAGTCCACTGGCATCAGCAAGGAGTTTGTTGGTGTCGTTCTCCTGCCCATCGTCGGAAATGCAGTAGACCACGTCACCGCAGTGACGGTGTCCGTGAAAGACAAACTGACTCTTAGCCTGGGTGTTTCGGTTGGTTCCAGTATCGTGAGTAGGATCAGATTACTCTGTTCTGTACCAAGACACTCAGAATTACCCCTAGCAAATCGCACTGTTCGTCATTCCGTACGTATATTCGCTCAGCTCGTAGTCTAGATGTATGTATTTCGTACTCACCGTTCATCACAGATCGATGGTTATATTGGGATGGATGATTGGGAAGCCATTGACTTTCTTATTTGACCCACTCGAGTCCATTGTTATGTTCCTTTCCGGTAAGTGTAGCATGACAACATTTGTTCCACGGTCATGATCGACTCGTGTTGTCCAGTGCTTACGGTGAACTATGCTGTCCAAGACGGTAAATCAAATTGGCTTGAGGGTGTGATCCTCATATGTGAGTTGCGTCACCCTCGCTCGAGGAGGTCGTACTGAGGTGCTGCTAGGCGTTTATCTCATTGCCTGTCTCACTTTCTTCTATTATCCTGGTACTGCGATGTGTTTGATTTGTGCGTGGTTTTGCCCCCGACCTGATTGTCTTTGCAGGTACACCAAGTGTTTTCGCCAACTGCTCGTAGATCTGTGGGGCTTGGGTTCTACTTTTTATCTGTCCAACTTTACGGCTCGACTAGCATAATATTCAACTATATGATACGTAACATTGCTGTTTGATTCAACTCTCTGGATGTTACATACTTAGTACTGCAGTACCCGGCGCTATCTTTGCCATGTGATTGCATTGCCGGACGTTCCCTCGCACATTCGAGCAGCAACCTCGTCATTGCTTCTATCGACTAGCAAGTAACTGAAACCATGTCCAAGCTACCCGCCGTTTTCGTCGATCCTGAGGATTCGCAGTTGGTAGCAGACGCGAAGAAACAGGTTCCGGAGGATCAAGATTACTCGTACACGGAACGGGACGTTATCCTTTACAACCTCGGTGTCGGTGCCACCGAGCAAGAGCTGCAATGGACGTACGAGGGTCACGAAGAGTTTGGTGCTCTCCCTACTTTTGGGGTCATCCCACAGTTTGGTGCTAGCTCAGGCGTACCACTCGGATGGCTCCCGAATTTCAACCCGGTACGTTTTCTTACTGGAAGGTCATGGATCCGCGCCTCCCATCCCGGATCTAACCCTGTGGCTGTTTACTCCGTTTTCTTGCTATTGGCGGGCGTGGCGCTTTTCATATATACTTTTTCTTTTCGTTGTAGGCAAAGCTTTTGCACGGCGAACAATACTTGTCCATCAAAGCTCCTATACCTACTGAAGCTAACGTCGTGAACGAGACCCGGTGTGTCATAAACCCAACCCTATCGGCCGGGTCTTCACGCCAATATTGACCATACTGAGCACAGGCTACTCGAAATCCTGGACAAGGGTAAGGCTGCTTCTGTCACGACCCTCGTCCAGACCAGGGACAAGGACACGGGACAGCTCCTCTTTGAAAATCAAGCCACCGTCTTCATCCGTGGTGCGGGCGGTTTCGGCGGGAAGCGTACTGGAGCCGGTACGTTCCATTTTTTTTCGGCCGAACTCGGTTACTTACGCCATCCCTCACTCACGCGTGTTCGTAGACAGGGGTGCAGCAACAGCGGCGAATGCGCCACTGAAACGTACGCCGGATGCTGTCATGGAAGAAAAGACATCGCCCACGCAGGCCGCACTATATCGGTTAGTCCCAATCATTGTTTCTGATCCTACTGTCTCGGGCGATCTCTCATCGAGGTTCCAATCGCGTGAATCAGTCTGAGTGGGGATTACAACCCATTACATGTAGGTGTCGTTCCTCTTTTAGTGAACACGGCTCTGAAAGAACGCTTTTTTTTTTTTGGTAACTTTATCTGATTGAACTTGGCATCCTCATTCAACGAACGTTCTCCAATCGGTCGGTTCGACTCGGACCCTAGATCTTGCCCGACTTTGCCGCGATTGGCGGGTTCGATAAGCCGATTCTACACGGTACGCCACTTCCACTGAGTCGGCTTCTTTCGCCCGTTGATGGATCACTGTCGTGGGGATGTGGTGATACAAAGGACTTTGCTTCATGGGGATCGCGGGCAAGCATATTTTCAAGACGTTCGGTCCTTATCAGGACATCAAAGTCCGGTACGTCTCGGAAAATCTTGGGGATCTCGTTCCGAAGGAACCCCGGATCGTGCCATCGCGGTGTAAGGTTTACTGACTTGATTGTTATTATTACCCCATACCCCGCAGGTTTGCCGGTGTCGTGTACCCCGGCGAGACGCTCGTTACGGAGATGTGGAAGGAAGGCAACAAGGTGATATTCAGTGCGTCACGCTTTTTTTGTTGCTGGGACAGGAATGGCAAAGGGTCTGTGCTCATGTTTCGTGATTGTTACAGCTACGAAAACAAAGGAACGAGGGACTAGTGTTTTGACCTCCGCCGCGGTGACACTGGCAGATGGGGGCAAGGCGAAGCTGTAGAACCATACATGGATCGTGGTCTCCTTTGAGCGGCTCGTCTGGAGCGTTTTGGCACCATCGGGAACTTAAGGATCTGGTTGGTTTTTGATACGTAGGGTATGTGTGGAGGTTACGGGAAATGAAACAATTATAGGCCCCCCACAGCCGACCGAAATGTGCTTGCAACATCCTACCTTGATAGCTTAGTTCAAACGCCACTTCGAGTGCGTACAGCATCATCAGGTGTCGGCGTAGCAATGCCAAGAAAAGTCTCTAGATGGGGACTATCTACATGATCATGACATGTCGGTCCGAAATTCGTTAAATAAACTTGTAACCAGGGCGTCAACGAAAATGGAGAAAATATGTGGATTGTAGAGCATATGTGGACGAGTACGTTCTAGGGCGGGCGGGACAAGTACTGAAGCTTGAGCCAGAGTAGCCGTGCCTTCTAACAGGTCAACACGGGACTAGTACCTGAAACGCGCATACATCAGAACAGCACTGAACATGCGTGCACCAGAGCCACGTGCACCCCAAACAACGACGTACCGGGGTAATACCAAAACGTGACACAGAGGATGAGGTAGAGGGCTGGTTATCACGTGTGGTCAGTACAAAGACAGTCCGTGGCATCGACATTGACAGTCGAGGCGATGAGAAAAACGCACACATTAGGATCACCCCTTCGAGCCAGTTCGACTTGCCGTCTTGGACGGCGTAGTTGACGGTGAGCACTGCATAAACCGTCACGGGTTACAGATCGCTGGATAGGGAAAACGGGAAAACGGGGGACGTACCTGAAAGGAACAGGACGATGGACTGGAGAGGGTCAAACAGGAGTGTGAGCGGCTTTCCGAGTATCCACCCCAACGTGACGATAAACCTGTATTGGTGAGAAAGGTAAGCGCACATGGCACCGTCGGTGGGGGACGACGTACGGAATGACGAAGAGCGCAATTTGCTGGTGGACGAGGTTATTGCATTCTGGAAATGGTGCATGGTAAAGGAGAACTCACGATGCTGGAACCGACTGCAACACCCAGACTGAGTGTCAACTTGTCCTTGACAGACACCGTCACCGCCGTGACATGCTCTGCGGCATTTCCGACGATAGGGAGAAGAATAACTCCGACGAACTCTTTACTGATACGTCCGGTGTCAGTCAGCCCATTGATGGAGTCTACCATAAACTCTGCAGTAACAGCGACGAGCTACGTAGATCGTTAACGATCACCTTTGCAGTCAAGAGCGCATACAACCAGCAAACTTACGACGGTGACGACGGCCAAGAGGCATAAAGACACAGGAACGCTCATTTGAGGCTCCTCAGTTTCATCCTCAACTAGCATTTGTGTGACAACATGACCCGACTCCGGATCGGAGGTTGGCTGAGCACCATCAGCCATCCGTGAAGGCGAGGTGACAAGTGGCGTTTCAGTGTATTGGGGTCGTTTTCCATGACGAAATTTCTTGAACTTGAATGGGTTTTCGCTGTATTTCTTTGATTCCAGAATCTCCTCGCTATCATCTTGGTAGAGACTTTTGTGCGAAGAGAGCTGGAAGAAGAGGTAGGATGCATAGACTAAAAGGCAGAAAGTATGCGTTAGTCATGCAATCACGACTTGAGAGCAAGTACGTACTAAAGAATAGAATGATGGCGACCTGGGAAGAGCTCAGATATATTCATTTATCCCTGATGTTGGTGAACGCACCCCATGACTCATTTTAAGTATCGATTGATCAGTGGTGTTTGGATCATAAGTAGAAGACCCTTCAAGAGCCATTACGAAGGCACCAGGGAGAAGGACGGCGATAACACTGATCGTCAAAAGAGTTGAGTTCATCTGTGCCGCAACTTTTGATTCAAGGTTTCAAACAGCGCGAACGACAATGCGACGGAGAAACACATACTGAGCCCAAAACCCTGCTCCGAGAACCTCATACCACCCGCAAAGAAACACATGCCGAGCACGAGTACTGCGTGGCAGGGCAAGATTAATGGGGGGACAGGTGATGGTACGACTGAAGGCTTACGCAAATTACTTAGGATAGACCCGACAACTAGTAGAGGCTATGAGTCTGGAGATTTATAACCGACGGAGAGAACGTTTTACTCACGGGAAGACTGCACGATGTCTAGTTCACACTTGGTCAAAGCGATGATCTGACAGAACACGCAATGAGAATGCGACATGCAGGTATGCAGACGGAATTCAACATACCGAAACGATCAACTCGACACTGCGGCAGAAGTGAATGGAGAACTAAGCTATTGAGAGGAACAACGAGGATCCACTTACGCATTTCCCTAAGCAGAAAGATGTCACAAAGGCCGCTCAAAAGCTACAGATCATACTTACGAGTGTGGCATTGATTAAGCCTGCTAGGGTTTGCCCGACTCGCATCGACAATTCATCCGTAGCAAATGCGAGCAGCTGGTGATTCATGAATACCATGCTGTAATTTCCGAGTCAACGACCCACCTTGGCAAGAGGTATGATGGCCAGAAAGGAGACTGTTCAAGTCAGTTGACACAACCGGTGCAGAACGGAGGACAACCACGTACAGACGAAGATGAGTGTGTACTCGTTCGGCAATGCAAAATTCAGTGCCCACTGACCGGGCGGACATGAGCGCAAAAGAAGAGAGAGAGAGGGATCGTGAGGCATACGGATATTGGAATACAAATTAGAAGAAGATTCAAATCTGATAAGAAACGTATGAGGAAGAGGGCCTCGCTCCGTCGGCAGACAACTTACAAGACGCTAATAGAATGGCTCGTATACTTTGCCAGACTGTTGGAGCCGGTCCCACCTTCTTTGTAGGCTGCATGAGGGTGGCGGCGTGCTGCCGAAGAGAGTGTTTCTTTTGTTGAACTCCTCCCTCAGTCGCCGGTCTCCTCACCGCCGAGGATGAACCAGATGGCTGTGGGGGGAGCATCAATTGCGTAGAGTCAAAAAACGACTCTGAGACGCCTGCTTCTGTCACTGGTGTCGACGATCGGGGGGTGTCCATGAGTTTCGCAGGAGTTAGTTAGCCTTAGAATAGGAATAAGTAACCCACTACTATTTAGAGAGTAGGAGTCAACGTTGTGCTAGAACACCAGGAGCCAAGTACCTTGGAATGTTGGTTTGTAAATGGGGAGCGAACAAAGCGGAAGAACGAAAAACAAACGAACCCCCAAGCGGATAGACCTATTTAAGTGAGGCCGATGCCACTCCGCACTTTTCGAGAAAGTGATCGTTTTCTAAGTACGACAAGTCACGTAACACATAGACCGAAAAGGCAACCTCTGTCGTTCGATCAGACCCAGCGAATGCAAGAAATCAGTGTTTTCCTACGGTTTTTCTGCTCTCTGGACCCTTCTGCTATGTTTCACTGTCGTATCCGCAGTCGCACTGTCAACCCAGCACCGCAGCCGAGCTCAGAGTTGCCAGCATGGACCGGAGATGTCCGAACAGCAGAATTGTTCCATTCGAATGTTCCATGTCCACGCACGCACCGCACCGTCCTTGTCCCTGGTCACGGCCTCTTGTACTGCCACGCTCTGCCAAGCGCAACGTTTGCCACAGCAAGGCGGGCTAAGCTTGATCATGCTTCCTCTTTCCCATCGCTACATTATACATAGGATCACCGTCCGAACGAATTACATTGCAATTACCATTCTAAGTAGTCATGGGAGGTAGCTGTGCTGTAAACGTTTCTATTGGCAGTGCACTGATCACCAGTACGGCGGTACCCGCATCGTCGGGGCCCGGGCTGTACATGCTTACCCGTCATCGAGACGGGTAGGCGGAGCGGTAGACGTGCAGTATTCTGCGGCCTGCCGCGGTGCTGCCTGGTACTAATCTGCTTTGCATTCCAGAATTTCCAATCCATGGATAACACACAGTTGCGACTCACATCATTTCGGCCGACATTATTCACGATGGTGCTCGATTAGGGCATACTTTATTCTTGTCTTGTTACTGTTGTTGGAATTTCTCTCGCTCCATTCTGAAACAGGGCGATCGTCGCCTCGGCATGTGGATAAACCGATGAATGAGCATTGCTCCAACGAAACGATGACTCCAAATATGCGAACTATCACCCTCAGGGTGCTTATCAATTAGTAAGTACAAGTAAGCAAAGCTAGTAAGTTGAAGAAAAACAAAAGTCAAACATCACAACTCCATAGATAGCATGGTATCGGTCCCCATAAATAAATCATCGTGAATTCAAATAACTGCAAATGTCCTTTTCCATATCACCTGGTCCCTCGTGCCATCGGTGTTTTAAGTCCATTCACCCTTGGTAAGCAAACGAAACAGCGCCGTATAAACCGTCCTCGCGGCCCAACATGCCATGGCCATGCAGAACCTAAACGGTGAACCGGACGTCAGCTCGGAGCAGGTGAGAAACGATGTCACATACCTCCATCTTCCTTGCATGCCACCCTACCCCACTGTTGATATTTCCGTTTGCATTTGCCAGCCGCTCCATTTCAGCCCGTAAAGGATGGTCAGCGGGCAGTTGCCTCCGCAGTTCCCCACCGACCCACCCACTCGCCGCGTCAACGTACCAGCCTCGACCTCCCTTGCTCCGAATGGTCCGCCACGTCCCAGCACCAACTCCGAGACTGACAAGCGCTGGTATGGATAACTCGATGACACGAAGGCGAGTAGGTGCCTGTGGGACAATAGGCTCGGGACTGAGTATGGACGTGTAGGGTGGTGTACACAATGGCCCGATAAGTAGCGTGTGCAAAGCGATGGAGGCTTGGCGTGCGGATCCTCGCGGCCCACCCATGCCAGCACTGGTTCGGCCCCAGTCAAGCTCCGGTGAAGTGGATATGAGTGTCAGAACCTCAACGTTGACAGCCTTGGTCTTGATGAACGTGGTGATGGCTACCAGTTCAAGCTCTGGGATATAGGAGAGACCCAACGAGCGTAGCTTTGGTTGTGGCCTGCACACGTCCCGCAACAGTTCTTTGGTTATTGGGGCGCTGGATAGGTCGAGGTATGTGAGTTCGCCGCTAGTGAAGCATGGTGCGAGGGAAAAGATTTCGCCGAGGTCCTCGGTAGAGAGCGGAGACGGGAAAGTTCGATCACCATAGAGCGTTAGCTCTTGTATCCGAGCAGCGGCGGGTGCTTGAATGAGGAAATCTTTGATTGACTCTCCGGTCAAGCGGATGCATCGAGCCAGAGCAAGCGAACGAAGTCTAACAGACGAGCCCCCAAGTGCACCGAGCAACTCTGGTGTGACACGTGTCGCGGAAAGGTCGAGATGGGTAAGAGAGGGGAATGCGAGAACAAAGGGCATAAGGATGTGTGGCTGGATAGATTTTACACCACGCAGACAGAGACGCCGAAGACCAGGGAACGTCAATGACTCCTCTCGGGCAAAACGGACAGACAATGATGCACGAGAACGCCTCGCGTCTATTCGCTCCTCGTCTTCGCTCCCACTTGAGTCACCATCATGGAGGAGCAGGTGAGTACTGACAAACTCGGTGAGTGCGCCGACGAAAACAGCGCTGACACAACCTGTCAAATCAACAGCTTCAAGATCTTTGCAGTCCCGCCTCCTCTCGCGCTCGTCTTCCTCAGGATCATTGTCGTTGGTGATGAGACCACGTCCACGTGATGGACGCCGCCGACCACGTGAGGGAGATCCTCGGAGAAATAGCTCATTCAAAACAGGCAATGTTAGCGCCCCGTCCATATATTCGGTAGCGCCAAATGCCGTCAGATTCGGCACTTCCTACAGGGGTATAATTCAACCCCACGGCCGGAGGACGAGCAAGTGACGTAGACAAACCTTGAGAAGTGCCTCAACACGTTCGCCAGTAACGAAACGCATAGTCATGCCTTCCTCCACAGAACGGCGCATGCCGATGGTCCGGAAGTGGTTGAAATCAATATGCTGTACAAACCTTCCGGGACGTGAGTCATGCAGTGTAGGAACTGGGAGCGCGGGAGTTTAGTGAGCATGCAATTGTTTAGAGAACGAAGAATGTAATGTAATTTACCATAAAAGCCAGGTTCGTTCCTCTCCATAACGTTCTGGACTGCATCGCTAATGTAGCGCATGATCTTCCATCGCGCAGGACTTTTGCTTTTTGCCCTAAGACGCCGCGGACTTGGGTCACGAGACGCGGGTGGAGAGAGCAATTCGGGAGGAATAGATCCGTCTGGACCGCTGAGAGTCTCAAGAATGGATTCCTTCCATTTTTTGAGGGCATCCTCATCAGTGGAAGCCCCGGGTATGGTAGTGCTCGCAAGAGCAGCCTTGGTAGCGGCATGGATGGACTGTTCGACAGCAAGCGCAGTATTGTCCTCTATGCTTTGATCCTCGCCACCAGTTATTTCCTCTACGAGCGCAAGCCAGCTTCGTGGAAGACGGACCTCGATTCTCTGCCACAACCACGGTTTGGCAGCATAGTACCACGCGTGATTGACGAGGCAAAGATTGGCCAAAGTCCTACGCACGACTGATTCCGGACAGTTGCTCGGTGGCATGGACGATGGCATTGCAGTCGGAGCACCATAATCTCCGAGCGCAATAGGATCCAAGGAGCTCGTAGAGGGTGGCAAACCTGTGGCATAGACATGCGCGCAGATGGTGAAAAGGAGTTCGGGAGGGTATTGCAAGACAACAGACATGTTGAAGGGAGAGGGAGAATAAGAACGCTTTATATCGGGGATGGGGATGCCGGTGTTGGATTGGGCTGGTTGGCCGTTTGTTGGGGAATTTCTTATATACCTGCACGGTCGGCACTTGCAATCCTATGTCACATCCGAGAAACGTTATTGCCGGATTATGTAATCCGGGGACAGGGACGGACCCAAACAAAAGCCGCGGGCATTATGGGGTGCTACACGTTTACGTCGCAACGGTCCACTCGTAGGAGGGCGGAACCGTGAGTTGTCGCCAAGTCATCAATTTAAATGGTAGCAATCTGAGTGATCTCCTTGCGGAGGATTGTATGGACATCTTGTGCATCCTCGCTGTATTTGGCGTCCTGAGATCTATGACTACGCGACTGATCAGAGCGAAACGTTTCAGATCAGATCCCCTTCATCTCAGCGAGAGTTAAAATGGGAATCCGCCTTGGATTCTTCGTGCGTGTTTCGGGCTTCGCTCGCATCCTGGAAGGATTGTCTTCCCGGTACCTTCTTGCCTGCGCGATGATCAGCGAGCGGACTTAGCCGAGAACCTGGTAACGACCAATCAAGAGCAGCTGCAGTCCCCAACCACTCACTGGGACTATTGTAACCGCCTCAGATGTCATGACCTCCGGGTGTCACTTTTTAACAATTCAATCCCGAGAATACACGAATCGCCGTCATCCCCTGACACATTCGCGCGAAACTCGCACCCTGTATGTATCGATTCTGTAGCAATAGCACGCAAATATTGGTGCTGTCTTACGTCCTCGGGCTAGATCCAACACGGAAATAGGGCCGGTGCCTAACCCCGGTCCCCAAGTGAGAGATTCTGCCACGTAAAATTGATGTGCCAGACGCATCCGCAAGAACGGTATGTACATAACGTTATCGCTTGATCAGTCTACTACTCGTGCATTTGAGGGCTGTGATTGGAGGAGGAAATTAACTTAGGGTCATTTCTGCGCTAAAACCGAGTTGCAGGTGCCCCAAGCCTCAAGGTGCCTCGCTGCACTTTTCTCCAAGCAATGTTGATGTGGGGATACTCAAGTTCGGAATTTTTATTCGACGCACACTGTGCAAGGCAGACCGTTAGGGTTGTGCTCCGCTTGAATGCGAAGGTCTGCGATTATCATAATGGCACAAGTTTCAACGCCAACATTGCAAATCGGGTAACTACCAAGGTCCTTCCATCCTCGTCTTTGCAATTGACACACTGTTTTACTTTGATGTGACTGCGGTCCAAATCAATTGACAACAGAAGTGAGCGGTAATGAATAAGTTCAAGAGTTCTCTTTCTCACAGCGTGCCACTGACCACTTGCTGCTTGCAATAGCCGTGCTGTACCCATACGCTTCGTGAACGCTTCAACGTTCATCCATGCCAATTTGACGCGTTTCAACAAATATGTTCCGCTGTCGGACTGTTTTTCACATTCTCACCAACCTTTTTGCAGCCGCGTCAACAATCATGTTGTCGAGTCAGATTCCGCGTTGGCCCGAATGATAACGCCCCAGAAGTCATGCGGAACCATCACGTACTTATGTATTAGCATTCTCCATCGGCCGATGGTACATTATGTCAAGAGTGGTAGGTTTTGAAACAATCCTCGGTCACGCCTTGACATAAAACTCATACTGTTGCAACATCCAAACGAGCGAAACAGCTATCAACCTCTAGTCAGTGGGACTGTGAAACCAAATTGCATCCACGACTCAACTTGACACTATCACGGGACTGAGCACTGGTACATTGAATTTGGCAGTACGGAAGATGAACAGCTCGGAGGTGAAGTGGCCAAAGGCAATGAGGTATGTGAACAGGGCCATGTCATATACACTACAGTGATTTAGCTAAGTGCAACCGGATGACAAGGGATACATACACTTTGCTGTGGATGTTATAGGCGGCATATCCCCGCACGACGGCAGAGGTCAATGTCCACGCGGCGAACGTGCGTGCCTGCAGTGCGGTGACTGTGGGAGCGCTATGGTGAGTGAAAGGCCCAGACAAAGGAGTCTTACTGGAGGTGGGTGCTACACCAGTGTACAGCCTACGCGTGAGCTTGAGTGTTGCAAAGTTCTGGACCGTGTTGAAAATGGCCATGGTGGCGACAATGAGCTGCCATTTTGGTAAGAGTCCCTCGGTTTGCGGCAGAGCTGGTCAAATAAAGTGAGAGAGGATACAACACACGAAATGGATGAGTTACCGTCGAGGAAGAGCTGGGAAGCCATCAGAGTTGGGATGAAGACGTTGAAGTTGAGCGCCGATCGCGAAACCAATTCGGGTCAACATATATTGGATTACATAACATTCCCTAAAGGAGGGATTGTCAAAGAGTGAGTTTTGCTTTGCACAATTGTCAGTAGGTGCTGCCTTTCCAGTCGGAGGGACAAGCACGCAGTCCATGCCAGATCCCTCTTCCATATCATTCCCTGGTCCGTCCCGCTCAAACTCATTGGCTAGCACCGCCAGCAGCAGCGGGGCCAGCCTCACCCGTCGCTCGCGTATCACTCGAAAACGAACTCGAACGATCACTGCAGGTTCGCATCGCGATGAGAAGGGTACCGGAGTCGAGGACCAGGTCTTAGACATATCCGCAGCTAACAACGCAGACTCAGCCTCGGGCCTGGTTGTTAGCCCCCCCGGAACCCCAAATGGCACGCCAGCAACACATCCTCGACCCGGTGCAGACTCCGCTTTGGGCTCTGATATACGCAGTGGGTCAGATGCAGATAGGAGTTGTACCACCTTTGGGACATTCGGTCCTCTAACAGACGATCACGAGGCATCACGAGGCAACTCCGCCCACGTTCACCCTTCGCAGAGCCAACCAGGGGTAGCGCCGTCGTCTGAGACAGTTGTTTCCCCTCCCACGGTACGTTTATCTTGCCATTGCAAATGGTGACCCACTTCAATTCCGTCCTTGTACAGACAAAGGGCAAAGGCAGACACCCGCCTCGCCTCACCTCACCTCCGTCGTCGTTCAAACCCGCTTCTACAGACGCCGACCGGGTTCGAAGTAGTTTGCGCGACTCCTTGATGACTCAACAGTCCTCAACCTCTTCCTCTGTGTATCCCATGTCCACCTCCATGGGTACCGAATCTCCCCCCTCTCCTCTATCTCCCGTCCTGCCAGACCGTGGCGTTCCTGTTCCCGCGTTCGAGCTTGATGGTCCAAAAGTACAAGAGTTCGACGCAGATGACGTGTCTTATCGACTGCAGCTTCTCGTCAAGAACAATTACTTCCTCCCACCTGCACATTCCAAACCATCACCCGCTGATTTTCCGTCCTCGCTCAACAACTCCAAGAAGGCACCGTCTCCGACGTTTTTGGACTTGTTTCGTGTTGGAAAGCCCAAATCGAAACCTGCCAGCCCTGATGTCGCGAATGGTACCAGTCCAATTTTTAGAGTGACCTCGGATTCCACAACAGCCTCTGGTCAGGTTGCACGCGATAATGATAGACCCTCACCGCAAACGTTCCGTCCTCCGCCAGGGAGCCAGCATATGGCGAGGGTAGTTGTGGTTCGGGAGAAGATGCAGGACTTGGCTGCTGCTGCGAGGCAAGCGGAAATGGATCTTGGGAGACATGACTTTGTTCTGGATCGGGACCGCGTCTCTCGGAGGGCTAAATTTGCCACTTTTGATGGCATCGTCGATCCCACGGAGACGGTTGATGTGCCACCTCCTTCAGCCAATTACCCTTTAGCGCTGCAGGCTTCAGCGCTTCATGGGCTTGGCATCGAAGATTCGGTCGGTGCAGCTATTTTGGCAGAACGGTTGCCACCTCCGAGTAGCCCCGGCCAATCGTCTCTGGATCCTCGCGAGGATGCCTGGAGAAAGGCTCTGCTTCGCGAAGCAGTTGGGCATTCCCTCAATACTTCGAGGGCTACTTCCTCTGCTTCGCGCTACTCGACGCCGACGAAGTCCCCCTTCCGCGCGCAGTCATCGGAGTCGCTTCGCCCCGATCGAGCGGTAGAACAACAGAGGAGGTTACTGGACCAAAAGATTCTAAGACATCCTATTATTGACCCCTCGGAGGACTATGCGCCACCTACCCCGACGGCCAGTTCGGCATTGAACCCATCAGCCTTGGTTGCTGTTGTGGTGGATCCGGATCTTCGGCGGTTGTCAAACCTCGCTCTATTGAGGGCGGAGACGCCTGTGCCACATACACCCCTTTCTCCACCACCCCGTCGACCGTTTTGTAACCCCCAATTCTCTCAGTCGCAGACCAACATTTCGCCGGTTTCGGATACTTCTGTATGTCAAACGCCGAGAAAGCTGTTGCGCAAGTCTATCTCGTCTCCTATGTTGTCTGAAAAGCATGGGTACAAGACGAACGGGACCGTCACACCAAGTAAAAGCCCTCCAATGCCTACCCTGAGCGTGTCGCCAGCTCCATCATCTTTTGATAACCGAATGAGCAGAGTAACCTCGATATCTCGTTACACGAGCAGCGAGCACGACGATCAAGTCGTCGATGACCATCCGGGCAGGCCATCGCTTGCATTGACCCTGCCAAGCACGGATGGTCGACCGTCTATCTCCGAATATTCGCAGCCCTCGCCTACTGCGTCCGCATTCCGCGATAGATGGTCAGATGGTTATTACTCTGCCAACTCGGGAGGTCCCGGGGAAAGTGCACACTCTTCTCTCATCTCACCTGTCCTTCATCCACACCCACGCCCATCTACCATGTCGCCTCCTCCCAGACCGTCTTCATCCATCGCAGGCATTGCCTTATCACCACCACCTCGCCCAGGTCGCCTTCCTTTCCAGCCCACGTCCTCCCGGATACTTGCTATATCACCTACCCGGTCATCCTCTCAAGGTACCGTCCACTCGTTTGCATCTAATTCAACTCTGTCACAATCAACACGTGCACCTCCGCCACTCTTCTTAAACGTCTCGTCGCAGAGCTTCCACTCTGCGCTCCATTCCGCGCCACCCCCCTCCTCTACCACCGAGTTCTTTGATCACATACAGGCCCACACAGATGCGATGGATGATCTGGACGACTCTGATGATAGCGCGAGTGAAACAGATCAGGATATCACTGCCGTTTATGCTTCCTCACCTGGTAGACCTAAGTTAATGCGGTTAGGCAACCTCTCCACACCAAATGTCTACCCTGGGGCCAAGGAACCTTATTATCCGTCTGTCATCTCCACGGAACGGCGGAGGCCTGTGGGACATACACCCACCAAGACACCCTACTTTTCCAATGTCAAAGGGGCTCCTGACTCCTTGACGCACCTTTCGCTCGCTCAACATTCACGGGAACATCTTCCTATCGTGGAACCCTCGCCTAATCCCCGCCCTGCGACAGCGGGGGCTGAGAACGTTTGGCGGTGGCAAAAGGACCAAGAAGCGTTCGAAGAGTCTTCAAGAAGATTAGATGGTTTGCTTATCCGGCATATGCAAGCAGAAAAGGACACATTGAAAAGAATTGCTGAAACTGCAAAAGTAGCGAAATCATGATTTTTTTTTTCTTTTTGATTACTATTTACTACCCTACGAGATACAGCTCCTTCTTTTCATTTCTCCATCTCGAAAGTTGGCACGTTACTTCTTCGACATACCCGTTCTATGATTGCTTTCTTGTTCTTTTGCTTGTAACTGGCATGCACATGATTAATATCTAGTTGATTTTCGGTCGCTCACTGGACGTTGCTGTAGTACTCCTGTATGACTGCACGTGAAGCCTGCCGCGTTCTGACTCCGCTCCCCAACCAATTGAGATGGTCGCAGCCAATACCCTGCCAGTCCACTTCCACTGTTCTTTACGTCTTCCAAGCAACGCATAACGACAGAGACGATGGACAAGACTCAAGACACACACAGACAACCTTACTCCTGGCATCAGGTCGGTACCCACCCCCACCCCCACCACCGCCATAAGGTGGTGGCGTAACCATTCCCCGGCTGACAGTTATTCCAGTCTCATGATCAGGTGAAGCTCTCTGGAAAAGCCCATGGTCGCGCTCATCCTTACTGTGGCATCATGGTCTACAGGCGACGGTGTTGCTCCTCGTTCCGTACGAGACATCCAAGGAGGACGTGGTGGTACGTACCCACTTTATCCAAACGCCTGTGTTGTAACGCTCTGCCTCACTATCAATGTTCATTGACACAGGTGGTGATAGAGCGGGACTATCTTTTGGCTGGCGTGAGAGGACAGCAGCCAGTGGTCAAGGTAGGCACCTCCAAACGTTCTTTCTCTCGCACCTGTCCGGTTCGACAGGCGTGGTTCCAACAAATTTCACCCATTGGTTCTGATTCTCATTATATAGGGTCGACTTTACGGAAACGTGGACGTTGCCAACTCAGCGTGGCAACTCGAGCCTCGAAGCTCGCGACTCTCCGCGCGGGAACGCACCACGTCGACGATATCTACCACGTCGACGCAATCGTCGTATGCGTTTGTGTCGGACCCGGAGATATCGAGCAGTTTTGCGGCGTCGCTTGAGAGTGGGCAAACGTCGGATGCGGAGGAGGTGGTGACTGTTTCGCCCGGGTTGGCTTCGCCGGTGTCGTCTGGAGATGAACGGTCTGGACCGGCGTATCAGCACAGATCGGGGACGGGCGCGTCAGGTGCGGTGTCCCCGGCGATGCAACCACATATGTTGTCGTCTTTTTCGTCGTTGGAGTCGCTGCCGTCAAATTCGGGGAGGTTGTTGACGCTGCACTTGGAAAAGGAGCAGTCGATCATATGGCCGTCGCTCATTGTGGGGCCTGTGCCGCAGGAACTTTCTCCGTGTGCCCCGGTACCCGCCACCTTGGATACGGATCCGGAAGGCAAGTACAACATGGATCCGACGAGCCTCGTTTTGTTTGCCATCGAGCTGTTCGACATCCGAAAGGACAGAGAAGAGGCGTTTGAATGTTTTGTGTACGTGACCCCTCGTGCATGTTGTTGGGCGCTTAGAACGTTGATCTTTCGCGTGTCTAGACGCGCTTGGCATCAAGCACACCTGCCTTCTGCCACGATGAAACTCGTCACACATTACTTGCCTCTCCAGATACCGCTCAATGTGATCAATGCTGACGAGGAGAAACAACGCGGCACGATGTCATACTATTTACAATGCATCGGTGGCCCTCTAGGGCTAGCACAACTCTTCCTTGAAGCGGGTCTCCTTCATCTCGAAGGCGCCGCGTCAGTTCTTCTTTCTGCCTCTTACTCGACCCTTTCTTCTATTCGCGTACCCCCTCCTCCTCAGCCCGGTGAAGGTGGTGCGGAGACATGGAAGAGAGACAGAGACATGGCAAGTCGCTATTTTGATCGTGCGAGGGTGTTGCACCCCGAACTCGACGTTCCCGTCATCCCCGATGATGGCTCTGGACAAGCCGCATTAGGCAGCACACATGAGCTCGAGATGCCGTCGATCGAGATTCATCCGTCTGCGCCGGAGAGCGTGTACTCGGGTGAAGACTCGATACATTCGGAGCCGGAGACGATGATACGTAGGCGGCGACAGAAGAAGGAGGAGTTGATTTTCTTGGACGAGGTCAAGGGCAAGGAAGATATCGAGAGTGCGTGGTATTTATACGTGCCTAGCTTGGTTGGCGCTGGGACGGCGTTGTTGGTCGTTGGCGTGATTGGAGCACTAAGCTTTTCATCGTGGAGGCGAAACCAGGGCTCTTGATGTTCGAATCGTGGGGGTGGAGAGGTCATGTTGGATGGTGAATGAGAACGCTTAGGATTATCTGTAAGCTTTTTTTACGCTCGCTTGACGGTACATATATCTTTTTTTTTTTGCTGTGTTGGAAGTCGTACGCTACTCGAATGCTGGTCTTGATTGTTTATGCTCTTCAGGGGTACAGAACGAAACTGGGCGATGGTAGAACGAGGGACCGCTTGAAACCCCATCGGTAGCGGCGCCAAGATGCCAATCCCCGACTCGACCAGCAACAGTACATGCCTTTCAATGATTTACAACCGCTAAGTTCCAAGAAGAAGCTTGTGTGATTGTACATACAACCGGGGCCGGGGTGTTTTTACACGAATGAACTTATATTGTCGTGATATGGAATAGACGACAACATAGAGTCTTTCTTAACACCAAACCCGAGTACAATACTAGTCAAGTGTGATCAAAAAATATACGGTCGCATGTAGGTCCTCACCCC
>JBBPQU010000311.1:0-25298 GCA_038092655.1 Boletus sensibilis | reverse complement strand
GTAATGGATGAGAGCGAAGAAGGGAGAAGTTGAGTTTTGGAACCAAGCAACGAGTGGTCTTTTTATATGTTTAGAGTTGCTCGACAATATCTGTCCGTCCTTTCCTGGAAATACCACTGGTACAGATCTCGATTTCCTAATTGGAACATTTTTTACATTGCCTAAAATGATTAACAACCGTGTACACGGCCAGTTTGATGGAGACCGTTACGCCTGACAAAGTTGCCGTCGCGCTCAATCCAGTGCCCGGCTTCTGTGTAAAATCAAGGGCCACCAACGACGCACTCATTCATTTAACATCATCGGACCAGCCTCCTGATGTTCACGTCAAAAAGGGTCTAAAGATTTTCGTAAACATCGCTTGGGATCCAAGTGTACCTCCCCCGCCTCCTGGAAGTGACGATGCAATCCACCGTGCAATGCAGGGTCTTGACATCGACGATTCCAACCCAGAGGCTTGGTTCGTCCCCATCGTCCTATTAGACGCCCGCCGGGATTCTGACAAAGGTCGGTGTTACTCGCCCTCCGTGCACATCGTCCCCGGTGTACCGCTTTGTGATGTCTCTATCTCCGATGAGCCCCCATTCGTTCCACCACTGAATCTTACTTATCAGCGGGCCAATCGGCCATCGTGTTCGATTGCGTGCTCAACCCGTCCATCAAATCTCGCTCCCTCAAAGATCCCGACTTCAAGAGCTTTATCATCGGTATTCACCTCGTCCGGCCTCTCATTTCCGTTCTCACCGCTTACTCTAGAACTTGCTTTTCAACGTATCGAGGCGCAAACAACCTTGGTCCTCTCTCGGCAGATTGGCACGCCCAACATAGCCTCGAAAGGTAAACCGCAATCCCGTCGGGTACTCGTACCCGCTGCACTCTATCCGCGTGGTCACTTGAATCGCCAAACACCGACACTTGTTCAAGAAATCCCTGACCGCTCTACTAGCGTGTTTGAAAAGGCACTGCCCAAGGGCGTCCTCAAGATCAGCTCTGAAACTCGGATTCCCGCATGGTCTTGGACGCAACAAGGTTCGAGCATCCGCATTGTCTTCGACGTTCCTGGTGTTGTAAGCAAACCGTCACCGCCTCCCGTGAGATGTATCCAGGTAACAAACGCCATCCTCCTAATGTAACACAGACACACGCAATCATCCCTGAATCCACGCTTGATGTTGAGTCAAAGCGTGTCCTCCTACACATCCCCGCCTTGTACGACCTTGACATCAACCTCGACGCCCCCGATTCCGAGCTCTTGTCGGTTTTTGGAAAGAATGAGACCACTAATGAGGCTCTCAAGTTGAAACGTATGCGCAGCCTCGATGTCGACAACGCTCGGGCTGAGTGGCGCGTCGCTGATAGAGCGATCGTACTGTTGGCTTGATCGGTAGTAGGTCATTTCACAGCTTCCCAAAAAGCTAAGCCTCATACCACTAGATCCCTAAGGCAGTGATTCGGGCGCTGATTTTCGACCCCGAGCCACTGGTCTGAATGGCGACAAGAGGAAGTAGAGGGGAGGTTGGCATGTCGTAATCTTCCCGTTCTCCGAGCTCAATTGTTCAAACGTTCATGGACCATGCGGTAGACTGTAGTCATCTCGTTTCCAGCATCATTGCCTCCCTCTGAGATTGGTTAATCTTGAACACACTCATTTCGCTTCTGGAAATCCCTGAGCAAATGGTGAACAGCGTTGAATGATGCCGAACAGCACGCTACGTAGTATAGCGATGAGTTTGGTTATGTGGCGGACTCTTGGCGAAAATCACAAATCAGGTCATGAAATCAGCGTGATCCTCGATGGCATCGCAGAATTCTGTGTTTATCAGAACCACCGGCGAAACTCTTCTCCCGGTTTACCCCAGTCATGTTCTCGACCTCGATACATGTACCGATCAGTGGTCTCTATTGTTCATGCATGTGGTATGACGAGCGTCCGGTGGGTCCCGATCTGACATGAGCTACTACCGATTGTCTCAGGAGGTTGCAATTTTTTCTTCCTGACTAACACTAGTACACTCGAATCAAGGCGCCCGAGGTGCAATCGTCTACGACACTCCAAAACGGTGTACGGAAGACGGGCTCGACCGACACGCCGTGACGTGCATGGCTGCAATTGGTTCCAGTAATGCCCACCCAGCAGGGAGAAGCGTTCAAGCGTTCGAACGTTCGATACAACTCGGAGCGCGTTCACGTGGATTGCTCCGGTATTCCCCGTTTCCTTCGCGCATCACCGGCACTCCCCATCAAGGACGTTTCATGGACGAAAACGGTACGCTCGCGAAGGACCGGCCAAGACCATGCTAATAACATACTTGGGCATCCTGAGCCACGCACTCGGTCTCGTTAGCTTCGTCTTCGCTCAGGTCCTTTGCGATCACCAGCACCCCCCGTTCATGGACGAAAACGGTACACTCGCGAAGGACCGCCAAGACAATGCTAATAGCATACTTGGGCATCCTGAGCCACGCACTCGGACTCGTTAGCGTGTTCACGTGGAAACGTCTTCGCTCAGGTGTTACCTCACTTCCTTCGCCATCACCCCCGCATCAGGACGTTTCATGGACGACAACCGTATACTCGCGAAGGACCGCCAAGACCATGCTAATAACATACTTGGGCATTCTGAGCCACGCACTCGGATTCGTTGGCACGTTCACGTGGAAACGTCTTTCGCTCATGGTCAGGTGTTCCCCCACTTCCTTCGCCATCACTGCCAGTACCCCCACATCAAGACGTTTCATGGACGAAACCGGTACGCTCGCGAAGGACCGGCCAAAGACCATGTTAATAGGCTAATAGTAATACATACTTGGGCATCCCGAGCCGTCTCGTTCCTCTTTCGGAACGACCTTGCTTGCACTTTTGACCGTAGAACGGCGACGGATGTGACGATCGTCCGTGTTTCCCCGCATGGGGATTTAGAAGGGGGAGCCAAGCGCCTGGAGAATCCCGCGCGGGAAGGGTATCGCCAAGCGCGAAGAAGGCTCGAAACCAGCGACACTGACAGGCGACCGCGGGGGATCGAACATGTTTCAGTTGCGCGTGTCCCACCTCCACCGGGGTGCGGCTGCATCTGTGGGGGTTAGGTTTGTGCCCTCGTTCGCCTCTTGGCCATGTAACCGCAGTGTTAGTGAAGACCTTGTCGTCCGATTCGGCTTTGCCGTTGGTTCAGTCCACCATCGGATGGTGTGATGGTGTTTCTTTTTTCTTCCAGTACTCACAAAGGCGCGGCGTGGGATCGCTGCCTCGTTCTAGGACGACTCGAGAGCTCGCGGCGGGAGTCGGACTAACCGTCGTGCGCCGTCGACCAAGCTCTTCGTCGCAAGCTACACTTGATCGCCAACGCCCGACAATCGATGTGCCATCGTAGCCTTCCCGCTCTGAGTGCGGCTTCGTTTCCCTCCCCACGTTACACGATCCGGGAGTCTGGCCGTTCGATTTCGATTGACACACCACGCTGTGCATTCGTCGATCGCCAACTATGCTTGAGAAGAAGATCGCTCCCTAGGGTTTATTTCCACGTATCGCCGTTCCCACGTCTCGAGGCTGAACACAGCGCTGAGTAGCCGCGGCGCTCCTTGCTTCTCATGTATCGTCGTCATCGCACAGGAAGCAAATCATTATTACGAAGAAAAAAAAACACGTGAGGATGGATGTATCGAGTTCGGGTACACGAAGAACGAGAGTGTGGGGTATACTGTATGTCCGAGAACAACGCATGCGAGGCACATACCGAGCGTCGGCATCCGAGGATATGATCCAAGGGGTCAGATCTTCATGAAAGCGTCCATCATTCCTGTAAAGTCTGCAACGGACGAATCGAGAACACGAAAGATATAGGTCGATCCTTCTTTCCCCGCAAGATAACGGCATACCTTGACATGTTTGCTTGATCTGTCTGAGACCCTCGAGTTGGTCCTCTTCGAGGTTCTGGGTGAGCTCTACTGTCTCCTGGTGTTTTCTGACAGACAGTGCCTGGAAAACGACAAACATGAAGAGCAACGTGAGACATGTGTCGCGAATCGATACAAGGATACAGACCACAAGCGTTTTCTGTGCTTCGACGATCTTGACGATAACCTCCCGTTTCTTGTCCTCGATGGCAGCGTATTTCAATAGGAACTCTTGGTACGTCTCTTCCCTAACCGTCAAACGCGCGCGAAATAACGGGTCACGTTCGACGCATAAAACATGCGTTTTCCTCACATTTCGTTCATGATTCCTTTGACTTGGCCTTTTTTTCGATCGACCTGTTGGAGAAAACGATCGAGTGAATTTAAACACGACGAGAAAGATCGGGAGCGCGCGGACGTGTTGCTCGAGTTCGGCTTGTGCTCCTTTTAGAAACTTTCTCTCCTTTTCCCTCTTTTGTTTCTGCCATGTCACCGTGTAACGCAGGGGGGGGGGTTCCCGCATATATGCATGTTATGCATACAGAAAGTACGTTGACGATATGGATCTATCGCACGCACCCTTGAATTCTGCAACGGCCTTGGCGTACACCCTGGAAAAATCGATGTAGGGATATCAGTCGCGTGGGGTGACTTGGATTGCGACGCGTACTCTAGCTCACGATCGTCGCTGTCTGGTGCCTTGCTGTATTGTGACAGGGCGTCGTCGTCGTCGTCGTCATCCATGAGGTTTACCGAGCGAGAAGCTTTATGCGGCATTTTCTGCGACTCAGTGAGAGGTGGTAAGAAAGAGAGTTGTACGAGATCGTAGACGCTATCACGTGGTAGAGGGACAAGTCAGGTCGCATTGACGGGCTTCGGTGAAACGACACAAAATCTAGACACCACGAGCAAGCTATGCGGAGGCGTCAACGCGTCGAGCGCCCGAAACATCTCCAAGAGTCCAGCACTCCCCTCGACACCAGCCAGCTCCACTTTTTGCCAGGGCAACCACACCATCACATCATTCCCTTCCTCGAACCGATCGGCGCTGCTCACGGCAGATCTCCCGCCGTTCGTGGGCGCAAAGCTGAACAGCACGACGTAGGTGCCCAACGTCAGATCCCCGCTTGTGAGTGGATGTCGTCGCGTGAGACGGCAGAGAGCGAGTCCCGAACGGGGACCGGCTACGAAACGCGATCGTTCCGACACTTTGGCAACGTCGAGCACTCTCAGAACGCGAAGCTGCATGTCTGACGCAAACTTGGACCCAGATTCGATCTTTTGTTCCATCTGGCGTCTCCATAGCGCAAAGTCTGTTTTTGAGCACGAGATGCGATGTTGAAAGTGTTCCGCCAAGCCACCGCTGGAGCGATGGATGAGACAGAGTTGCCAAGATGACGAGAACGACGTACCGAACAAACCTGGGGTCTTTGCCGCGAGAACGTTTGTCTGGGCTCACCATCACACCCCGTTGGAGCTCGCGATCGGTCGACGACGTGAAATTATGCCCGTGTTGTTGAAGGAACAACGACAGCAACTCTGCACCCGCGCCTTCTTTGGTCGGATCGGTGGCCTGGGCGACGTTCGTCGTCAGGATCGTCTTCATATGTTTGTTTGGCGATGTGGGGCGGGGTTCTGGGCGGGGAGGTGGTGCAAGGGGTTTGAGCGGTATGGACGGTTTAGTCGATGACGGGAGAGGCACCGGAGGTGGTTTGAGTACAGACATGGGTTTCTCGGCAGGCACGGGTGGTAGCTCCAGCGTCGGTCGAAGCGAACTCAGACTGGCGCACGCCGCCTTGCTTGACGGCTCGACTTTGGTTGTCTGTGGTAGTGTAGCAGGAGGAGGGAGAAACACGGGCGGCTTCAGCACCTTGAGAGGAGGCAGCGTTTTATCTGCCTTTGCCGCACGGGGAGGGTGTGCAGAAGATGAGGGCTTCAACTGCCGCTTGGGCACCGACGGTTTGCTTGGCCCAGCCTCTGGCTGTCTGGGTACGTCGAAATCCACGAACGGGTTCCGTGGTCGCTCATGGGTCGCAACAGAGACAGGTTTCTTCCTGGATGGGCTTCTGGGCAGTGCGATGGGCTTGACGGGGGACGGTGGTACGTTGTCGAAAGCGGAGACAAACTTGGTGATGCTCTCTGGTGGCTTGTAGCGCGATGTCGGCTTGGGTTTTTGAAAGCCGTCGGGCCCTTGTAGTCGTGGTTTCTTGACAGGACGTTCCATATAGAAATGATCAAAAGTGTCAATGGATGATAAGCATTCCCACCAGCAACGCGTTCTCTTTCGATCGACGGTCAGCTGAGGCGTCCACGCGACGGGGCCATGTCAATCACGCTGGCCATAAATACTCGACGTCTCAGTTCCCGAGCTTCAAGGACCTCTCCTTACCATGGTCGCCTTGACTGACGCCGATAAACGCGAGATTGGCCAGGTAAAGTTTTTCGTCTGGCGTCTAGCGCTATGTAGGTTGACCAAGAAATTGCAAGCACTTTGTCTTTGGCTTTCATGGACACGAAATCAGCGAGGATGCAAAGACGCTCATTCGCGATTATCATGTCGGGTAGGTCTCCCCGTAGAAAAACATACTCCCCACTGAACCGTTCTCGACACAGTAACATTATCCTCATGAAGAGAAACGTCCAAAGTGATTCGCACTGCCCTTGTTGCTAATCGTTTGACTGAGCATATTTTTTTACAGGTATAAAGCAGGTCCATGGGCTTGTCAAGAGTCTGCAGCAGTTCGCCAAGGACTGCGGTCATACCCAACCCCTCATGATCGGGATCGATCAAGAGAATGGTCAGTACAGCCTCCCACTTTATCTTCTACTCATGCTTCACGCCCTTATAGGACTCGTATCCGGGTTTAGCTCCACCCACCGTTATACCGCCGGGACCCAATTGTAAGTTCCAGTCGGTACAATCAGCGAGTCCGAACTGAGAATCACTAATAGCCCAGGCGCGATGGCACTCGCTGCGACGGGCGACCCGGGGATTGCAAAGTTGTGTTCGCTTGCCACTGCGAGGGAGATGAAGCTTGCTGGAATCAACTGGGCATACAGTCCCGTCGCGGACGTGAACTCGGACTATCGCAATCCGGTGATCGGTAAGCCGGTCCGGTTTATGTTGTCACTCTCGGGCCAACATGACGCATGCAGGGGTTCGTTCGTTTGGCGATGGTAAGCACTGCTGTGCGGGAGTGCGAAAGACTGCCATTCGGGCTTATCATACGACCGGTTAGATCCACGCGAGGTTGCAAAGTACGTGAAGGAAGTGAGCAGTGGTCTCACGGAGGGTGGTGTCGCGCCATCTGCAAAGCATTTTCCGGGCCATGGGGATACGCATGTGGATTCCCATCTTGCACTGCCAGTGATCAAGAAAACCGAGCGCAAGCTACACGAGACGGAACTCGTTCCCTTCCGTGCGCTGATTGAAGCAGGGATTGCCACCATTATGACAGGCCACATGGCGCTCCCGTTGGTGGTGGGGGAGGATGACAAAGAGACGCCGTGTTCGTGCTCTCGAACGGTGACGACGGAGTTGCTGCGACGTCAGCTGGGATTCAAGGGAGTGATCGTGACGGATTGCCTCGAGATGGACGCAGTTGCTGCAAAGTATACGTCACAGAAGGGGGCTGTGTTGAGCTTGCGGGCCGGTGCGGATGTCGTGATGATCTGTCACACGATGGGATTACAGACAGGTGCTATAGAGGAAACGTACAAGGCTGTCGAGAAAGGGGAGCTGTCACTTGCGGCGTTGAGGGAGAGCGGGACGCGGATTGACGAACTCAAGACGCGTTTTGCGGGCAGGTGGGAGAGCGTGTTGGGAGAGTTGGATGAAAGAAGACTGGCAGAGATTGTGGAAGCGAACGCAAAGCTGAGTGGGAAGGCTTACGGTGCTTCTACGGCAGTGATAAAGGGACCGCTGCCGGAAGTGGGGCAAGGGCCGGTGTTGGTGCTGACGCCGGAGGTGGAGAGTGTGAACAAGGCCGTGGATGACGCGGAGGAGAAGAATACGGCAGTGGGGCATTACATTGCCTTTGCGACAAGTGTGCAGACGCGTCGGAATGGAACGCAGCATCTCGTCTATTCTCGACTGCCGGACCCGGAAGATGTGCCAGCCGAGGTGGTCGCGGTGCTGCGCCAAGCTGAACGCCCAGCGCTGTTGATTTTCGTGACGCGGAATGCAGAACGCAGCGCTTGGCAGGTTGCATACTTGCGCAAGCTGAGCAGGCACGTTCCGGACGGTACTGCGGTGGTTGTGCTTGCGAGCTGTGGACCGTATGACCTGGTAGATGCGGGTGATGTGGAGTACGGGTGCGTAGGGAGCTTCGAGTACACGCCGGCAGCACTGGATGGAGCTGTGGCAGTGATATTTGGGGAAAGAAAAGCTCGAGGACGAGTACCGGTGAGATGGTCACGTGGATTGGTGGGATGAGCGGTGCGGCACAGCCTCGCTGAGATATCGAATTGGAGTTGTCGTTGGTAGTCGACTAAATTTTTTTTCTTATTTACTCGTCGGTTGCTCGTTTGTGAGCTCGTTTCTGGTTGGTTTTCGACTTGGTCGTCTCCGAATGAAGCTCCAAAAGTTCTTCGGTCGTGACAAACCAAAACCCGCAAAGGTGACGTCCCTCGGTCGCGACGTGGATGCAGCAACGCAACCCATCATTGACGAGGAAAGTGCTCATCTCCATCCCCCGCTCCATTCTCACCCTGATCTAAACTACAGGACGCCATATCCGCACATCATGCATCCTTTGCTGCACCACCACTCCTCCAGTCCCCGCCCCTCCAGTCCCGCGAGCCCTCCCGCCCCATCCCCAGGCCATCTAACGAGGACCACTGGGAAGTCCTCCCACCAGGCCAAACAGAAGAAGCCATCCGCGTTCCGAGTCCGCGCGCACATCAACAGCAGTTTATAGCCCCTGTCATCCCCTCCCGCTCCTCCTCTCTTGGCTCCCTCCCCCAGCCAGGAAACTCGCCACAGATCCCGACCACCGTCCCCATCTCCCCCCGTTCCCCCTCCCCGTTCAGCATCACCTCAAATACGATCACCGTCCAGGGCGTCCCGCGCAATCAGAGACCCGACGACCGAACACTCAGGAAAAAATCTCCCCCCCTCTCGGGCGGCGTCGCTGCCCTGGGAATACTCAAGGCCTTGGAACCTCATCAGGAGCTCCCCCCTGTGCCATATCCTCCAGATCCATCCGAAGACCTCCACACTTACAGCGAGCCCGTCCGGATAGAGAAAGACAAGAAGGAACGAAAGGGGTTCTGGGACGGGATGTTGAGGGACAGGGAAAAGGACAGGTGGAAGGCAGAAAAGGAAAAGGATAGGGACAGAGAACGTATCGAACGCGTGCGTGCCGGGGATCGGCGTGAAGACGATCTTAGTACTGCCGAGTTGACACGCATGATTGGTATATCGCTTTCGGAATTTAACATGCCCAATACTGACCCCCCCCCTTCTACTAGGGTACCTGACCGCGACCGCGTCAGAGGACTGGTCGATCGTTCTCGAAGTCTGCGAAAGAGCTTCCGCAAACGAGGCAAATGCCAAGGAAACAGCCAGGGCACTCCGACGTGAATTCAAGCAAGTCATGTCCTGCTCAATACTTCAAGCTGTCCATTAACCCTTTCATCTCCGTAGGTACGCGGAGCCCAAGGCTCAATTAGCTGCTGCAAGGGTGCGCAACATGGGCTTGCCTCATTTATTTCATTCTTATCCCTTCCTACCCTACAGTTATGGGCAATCATGCTTCGAAATGCTTCAGATGTCTTCATTCAACAGATCTCTCAGCGCAAATTCATCGAAGTCCTCGAGGACGTCCTCACATCACCACGGACGTCACCCGTTGTGCGCGAGCGATTGATGGAGGTGCTTGCCGCTGCCGCCTTTATAACATCCACTCGTAGGCTATTCGTTCATGTTCAAGGCCGCAACACTTACCCGTCTAATCAGGATCTCAGTCGGCAGGGAAAGAAAAAGACAAGGACGGATTCCGTGCCCTCTGGTGTCGTTTGAAACCCGCGGACAAGCCTGAAGCAGGGGTTCCCTTCGATACAGATGACGCGATGTTCAGTCCCCCGGTCGTTTCTCTTCCACGTCCACTCTCTCAATATTCTCTCGAGACGCCAACTTTTGCACAAACATTTTCCCGGGACGAGCTGGCCCCCACACCTCCTCCATCAGAACGTCTTGCGGTACGTATCTACCGTGGTAATTTCGGTTTTTAGTCGGGTCTCATTCAACCATCAGCCACAGAGCCGTCGGCGCTACCCACAACCTCGCGTCATCCCACTCGAGGAGGATATACGGCGTTTGTTCCAGGAGTGCAAGATTGCTCGCGGTAACGCCGATGTACTATCTCAAACATTGGCTTTTGCCAGACCAGATGCTCTCGACGCTGATCTGATTCCTGTGGGCTCATTGTTTTATCATGTCCGATCTTTAACGAACGCTTTCCGCAGGAATTCCTTACTAAATGCCGCGCGTCCCAGGAACTAATTTATACTCAGATACCTTGGGCGTCTGCAGGTGCAGAACGCTCTCGGGCTGAAAAAGTCGTGTACCAGCATGCTCGCACACGTTCAGTCACGCATGGGTCACAACAAGATCTCGTACTTGCAAATACGGAGGACGTGCCAGACGAACTCACAGTAGAAGAAGAGTTGCTGGCCGCCCTGCTAGATGCAAATCAAGCTCTTGTCGCAGCTCTGCGGATGTATGACGACCTTGCGAGGGTTGCAGCCGAGCGAGCTACGGAGGAGAAGAGTAGGAGGGAGGTTAGAATGGACAGAAGGGTGAGTTTTAACCTTTGCTCTAGTTCGAGTAGTATTCAGGTGGATCTTCGCAGCAATTAAATGACGACTCTTTTGTCGAGCCTCCAGGTGCCCATACAGGCTCCTCTGACGCACCATCGCCACCGCTTCCATCACCAACTGCAACACCACATCAACATTTCGAGTTGCCAACTGTCGTACCTTCGCCAAACCATCCTCTGCCCCGCATTCCACCCAGTCTTGTGTCAAGTGCACTAGCCCAGAACCAACCTCCCGGCCATCACTATGGATCGCAAGCCAATACGCCGACGCTCCTCGCCCCCCCTCACCCACTTGGTCCTCGTTCTCCGGCGCAAGTTGTAACAACATCTCGTACGCCCTCACCAGACCGAACTCCTGGGCGACCCTCTAGACACAGTTCAGTGGATAGCGACAACGAGCACATATCGGATGTGGTAGAGCGGATGAATATCGAAGATGATGTATCCAATAGCTCCGATGACCTCCGTACTCCGATCCGGCCGAGCGCCAAGGCACTTGGAAAGCGGCGAATCGTCGAGGACCCAGACGGTACTTGATTTATTTTCTAATAAGTGGTCGACGCTGACTATCTTCTTCCCTTGACAGACGGCGAGTCGAGCAATGCGTTCTTTGGCAGGAATGACCCGTACCGGGACTCTGCGGCCGAGTCTGATTCAGACGAGGCTGGGTTCTTGCCTAGACGTCAGCCTACGCGTTATGTTTACGATGCGGCCGCTGAGCGCACGGCACAACACCTTCGAGAAGAGCGTGAAGTTAACGGTTTCCATTAGTTGGTGTATTGAGATGATATTCTCCATTCACACTCCTGCTTTTCTGGTAGATGCCTTCCCTCGGAATACAATGCACGCACAATGTTGTATATTAGCTCTGTAGTTTCTCTTTCCCTTGGGACCATATATTTATCGTTCATTTTCTCGAGGCTGAGTGAGCCACATGCTGTTGTTTGGCTGTGTGTTGCCTCGCCGACGTGATTCCAGACAGCTTAACTTGGCTTCAACTTGCCCAACCACCGCAGCACCAAACCGCCAAGGTTCCACGCCCCCTTCCGGACCTGCACCCGAGGCCACTACGAACGACGATACCACGATGTCGAGCGTAAAGAAAGAAAATGCAGATTCTGACCTTTACGGAGGCAGGCATTCCTCCAACATGCCAGAGATCTGCTGACGTCGTCTCTGCACAGATTTGTACGACGACGAGTTCACTGTCCCTCTGGATGACGAATATCAATCGCCCGTCGAGCCAACACCCTCTTCGACGCTCGACAAGCCTCCCGAGTCAACACCAACGACCACTTTGGCAACAAACGGCAAGTCCGAGCCTTCCGGAACCGGCACGCTTCCCGCCAAGCCCGCAACCACAGAGTCCGCGGGGTTGTCGTATTCCGCTCAGGTAGCGAAGCAGTTCTCGGCTTACCAGCAGACGCCTAGCCAGGAACGACAGCAGCGCACCACTCTCCCCACGAATCCCCAAGCGGGTCCGTCCGCCATCGCGACCCACGAAGGGTCTGCTGACCGCAACTCCCAAGATAGACCGATACGGCCGTCGGAAATGAAAGATGAAGGGTAAGCTGTTTTTCTCCTTGCTCGCCCGAGGGCCTTATCGGTTCGTGCTCTACACTCGCACGTGACCTACGTGCGTTGTTTGCATCGTACATGTTGTCGTTCAAGTATTGCCCGCGATAGTGTCATGGACGCACGATGGAGCCTTGTTTTTTTTCTTACATTGTACATGCTCATGCTGCTCGCACCTCTGCCTTTTTTACCCACCGTCTTTAATTGCCATGCTAATCTGCCGCTCGACTTGCTATCTCTCTTCATTATTGGCCACTGTCTTGCTTACTCTGGTCGCTACCTCACCATACCTCTGGTCGCTAATCACTTTTGTGTCGATTTCACGATACCGCGTACCGCTGGACCTCGACGACTCGTCTCACATTGCTTCTCTCACTCACTGCTCTCTACCCTAAATACTCGATACTCAATTGCCTATGGAACCCGATAGCAAAATGTTCATTGGAGGCCTTAACTGGGACACTACAGATGGTATAACGCTTCATGCACATAGAATCCAATGCCTTTATCACTGACACACTCGTGACCCTTTTTACTTGTCTGAGCAGAAGGTCTGAGGAAATATTTTACGGAATTTGGCAAGGTGATCCTTTCGGCATTGTGTAGGGTGGGCTGCCGGTGATACGGAGGTACTGATACTGTCTCGAAAGGTGGATGCATGCACCATCATGCGCGACCCCGACGGGAGGTCAAGGGGTTTTGCCTTCCTCACGTTCGACGACCCAGAGTCTGTCAACGCTGTCCTTGCCCGCGATCACATTCTCGATGGCAAATCGGTTGGACGCTCGTTTTGTTTTCATCCTCCTGATGTTGACCTTGTTTCGCCCCACAGATTGACCCAAAACGCGCTATTCCAAGAGAAGAACATTTGAGAAATACACGTTATTTCGTCGGCGGCCTTGCTCCTGTCACCACCGCAGACTCGATGCGGGAGTTCTTCTCCGCCTTCGGTAAAGTCGTCGACGCCACGGTGATGGTGGACAGAGAGTCTGGCCGCTCAAAAGGTTTTGGATTTGTCACCTTTGAAGATGCGACAAATTCAGACCAATTCGTTGGAAAGTTGGGTCTCGTCCTGGACGACAAACAGGCAAGTGCTCTGGCCACTTGACGTCGACGTGCACACGCGTCTTACCGTATATGCGCTACCGTAGATCGAGGTCAAAACTGCCCAGCCCCGCAGTCAACGCGACCAAGCTCGGAATCTGGTTGCCAATCGTGAGCCGTATTTCAATGACCAAGACTCCCGGACGCCTTCAGCGCCAGCCGTTCCGTTCAACGCACAGCAGGCTGGCAACCCAGCTGCGTCCATGCTCTACCAACGTATGATGAATCAGATGCCCCCCATGGGTGGCGCCACAGGCATGAATATGATGAACCCGATGATGATGGGCATGGCTGCTATGGGTATGGGCGGCATGGGTGGGATGGGTGGGATGAACAATATGGGTGGTAACATGGGCGGTAACATGGGCGGTATGAATGGCATGGGTGGGATGGGCATGGGTGGTGGGATGGGGATGATGGGAGGGATGAGTCCCATGGGCGGGATAAACCCTATGGCGATGCGCATGGGTATGAATGGGCCGGTGGGGATGGGGATGATGGGGCAGCCTGGTGCGGCGATGGGCATGGGCATGGGCAACATGGGTATGCGGATGAGGCCAGGGGTGGGGATGGGGATGGGCGGCGGGGCGATGGGCGTCGGTGCGGGCATGGGTGCAAACGCTGGACGCATGACGATGAACTCGGGGCTGGGTCCTTCTCGAATGTCGACGCGCGGACAACACGCCTTCCATCCGTATGCGCGCTAGGGGGAAAGCTGCTGTTTGGATACGAGCGACGCCAGAGGGCTCGCTGACCGTGCTATCTGTACCATATATCCCTTCTAGTGTTCTTGTCGCTGCTCTGCTCTGGTAGTATTTATTGATCGCTTCGTGATGTTTCAAAGGGATAGCCAGACTAATTATTTACTGATTCCATCTACCGTACAACCTGAAGTAATCTGCGGCGTTGGGGACGCGGAGCATGCAACGAAGCACTAGACAGTCCACTTTCTCATTTTTGCGACCAATTGCCCTATTTTGTCGTTTCCGTCGTCGCTCGCAAGCATGGACATCCCCGCGTCGTCTGTCATCCCGACATAAGCCTTCCACCGCTCCAGATCTCCCTTTTCAACGCCCAGTGCACGCACGATCGTCTCAAGGTATCCCAAGTCCGCGCTGAGCTGCGCAGCCCCTGCCGCGCTCAACGTTTTGATCTGCGGGAGAACATCCCGTGTGAGGTGTACGACCGTCGCGCGGCCGAGCGACGAGAGCCACGCAGCAGTGACAGCCTCTGGCGAATGCCCCTGCCCCTGCCCCTGCCCCTGTCCCTGCTCGTCCGCTTCTCCCGGCACCGGCACCATCTCCGCACCGTCTGTGCCTGCCAACCCTCCGAGCTCGAACCCGAGCGCGTCATCTTCCGCGTACACCTCGAACAGCCTCGGAAGGTTAAGCAGCCCGTCGCCGACGCGGTGCGCGACTTCGCTCGGGCTGAGCGAGAACGTGGGTACGACCACGCCCGCCATGCCTGGCACCGCTTCCTGGGCGCGCGCAGCGGACCACAGGGGTAAGGTGGGATAGACCGCGAGGTGCACGTACAGCGGCGAGAGCAGGACGCGTTGTAGCGTGCGTTGATTGGCCCGGGCGAACGCCGTCAGCGCGGTGTGGGCACTCGGGAGGAGGAGGAGGAGACTCGGCGCGGATTTCGTAGTAGAGGCAGGTGCGACGCGCGTCAGGAGCTCTCTCAGCTCCAGCGAGTTCAGTGAGGATTGGGCGAGCAAGAGGCCTTGGCCCTTGGTTGCGCCCGGGGTGTACACGCCAGACCCGCCGGTTCCCCATGCCGTTCGAAAGACCGTCGATAAGTGTCCAAGCGAGGCCTTTAGGCGGGTCTCGAACATGCCAAGACGGTCTTTCACTGCCCGTCCAGCGGCGAGGAGATGCAGCGCCTTTTGTATGTGCGCCCAGTCCTGTGACGTATAGTCTAGGTCTGCAAGTTCTTCGTCTTCTAGACTCGCTGACGCCGACTTCGAGCCAGACCCAGACACCGATCGCGAATCTGCGTCCACGAGATTGGAAATGGAGTTTGTCCAGGCCTCTACGAAGGCGCTCACAAAGACATCTAGAGCGCGCACGAGGCCAACAGACGCATATCCGTGTGTGAACACTAGGCAGCGTTCGATGCTTTCCTCCGCAGCGCTGAACACGTCCACGGCACGTTCACGCATGGCCCGCGCAGCCCGATCGCCGTCTAAATCCCTGATGTTGCCAGGAAGCGGAGAACCCAAGGTGTCGTCCAATAACCGCCTCTCGAGGGTGCCAAAGTCGACCTGAAAATCGAGGAATGGCTGAAGGAGGTATTGATCCCAGTCTGCACCTTCGTCTGCACCACTACCAGCGGTGCTTGTGCTACCTATCCCTCCCCCTCCAAGTCTGCCCGTACTAGTCATTGACCGCCAAGACATGGACATTCGCATAGAACGCCTTCTGGAAATTTTGCCTTCACTTGGGGAAGAAGAGGAGGATGTAGTTAATAAGGGAGGCGCAGATGCGCGTAGTTTCTCGAGGATTCTCTCAGCGCCTCGCGCAAACTCCTCAGAGGCTTGAAAAAGCTTCACCACATCCTTCAGCGCTGTTGCACTACTCCCATTGTGGAAGAGGGCAGCCAGACGCTGAGCGGGAGGTGGTGTGAGTACGCTGAGAGTGGTGTAGATGAGAGCGGAGAGCGTGCGTTCTGGGTCTGGAAAGATATTGGGAAGGGCGGTACGCTCTCCATTTAGCACCGTCAAAAAAGAGGACAGGAAGGAGGGGTAAAACGCGCTCAGTGATTGGGGGGCCACTTTGTCGACACCTTCGCTAGACCCAGGTTCGCCCTCGATAACCGCCTTGCTCCATGTCTCCACTATGGAACTGCGTCGCGTACCATAGTAGTAGTTTCTGAATTCGCCTTCCCGCTCTATATCGACGAAGATAGCGTAGAACGACTTGCACGATTCCACGTCACAAGCGGTCACGGCACGTACAAGATCAGGAGAGAGGGCAGCCTCGAGCTGGTTCGCGAGTGAGGTCAGTAGTGCACGACGAGGTTCGTGCACTCCTCCAGACGAGATGCCGGGGGTAGTGGCGGTACGAGCAGACACAGGCATCAGCCGAGCGGAAGCCGATAGCCTGGAAGCAGCACGTGCATACGCATTCTCTGCAAGTAAAGTGGTGACCTCCGCCTCAAGAGCGCTCCACGACTCTGCCTCGCGGAGGACATCGCGAGCAGCTTCCATTCGCGTTCTCAGAGTATCGAGATGCTGCAATCGTTCGAGGACCTTGGAGGTCGCGTCAGGCTCTGCAGGATCGATTGTAGTCTGAAAAGACTGCGAAAGCTGGAGTGACTGCGCTAGGACGTTGCGGAGTGCCAGTGCGCCATCCCGAGTGAAGTGGATGTCATAGGAAAGACGAGGGGCAGCGCGTGCAATGTCGTCGATGATGTGCTCGAGGGTTGCAGACGTCGATTGAGCTGCTATGGACGTCGCGGTCTGAAGCGCGTCCAGGGTAGAGGCATGGGCGACCAGCGGGGGATCACTGGATGCGGCATCGCCGGGAACGTTGAGAACGGTGTTGAGCCATGTCAGGACGTCGGGTGATTTATCGAGTTGCTCAACGACCGACGCTGCAGTCACCGTCGCTGTCGAGGCCATGCCAAAAACGCCAATCTAGGAATGCGGTCAATCTTTCGTCGAAATCTGTGCAAGTTTATATAGACGTTGAGGTGTAACACCAACAAGTCGGATATGGTGTAACGGCTAACATTGCCGCCTCTCACGCGGCAGCTCGGGGTTCGACTCCCCGTATCCGAGTGCTTTTTGTCTCCCGCAGGCGGTTTCGTCGGTGTCGCATTTCCATTTATCCCTGCCCCCAATTCCATCATTCAGCATCACCTTAATGAATGAACATCGTCCTCGTGCTCACGACTGACTTTATATCGGTGAAAGTGATCTAGGGAATGATAGGGCCATGTGTTGTTAACGATAAGCACTGCAAGCGCGTGTCAGCAGGAGTCGAGAAGTGCAACCGGTTTGCGTGGCAAGCAGCGCAGGGGAACTCGCCAGTCACCCATCGAGCGGTATAAATTGGCTAGGCCGTTACTAGTGCACTTAGAGTCCACAGCAGACACTTTAAGAGTTCCAACTTACAAGATACCTACTAATTAGATCGTCGGCTCGCCTCATTAGATGATCTGGCCACTAGACCAGTTGTTGGTGCACTTTGAATGTACTACAGCAGACGCTTTAAGAGTTCTAACTTACAAGATACTGTACCTACCAATTAGGCTTTGAGTCTGGCTCGGCCGAGCTCGGATTTACCGTTCACTCCTTGGTGTATTGTCGAGTTGATCCTTGACCCAGGCCGATATGCAAATTCATCACGAACTAACTCAACGGGATCACCCCTGTCTTTCGTACCCAGAGCTTATTGAAATAATAACACTAAAAAAAGTGATCTAGGAACGCACAGTAAGAAGATGAGAGGAAAAGGGGCTTATTCCCGACTTTGTGAGACAGGATTGATTTCCTTCTGACAATATGGCGAAGCACTATACAGGGAAAAAGTACTCGGATACGGGGAATCGAACCCCGAGCTGCCGCGTGAGAGGCGGCAATGTTAGCCTTTACACCATATCCGACTGTGGATCTGAATCCGAAAGGAGTATAATACCTTCACAGCGCACCCCTTTGCATAATCAATATATCCGACTACCTTCTTTCCCAAATAATGCTCAGCAAATAAACAAGACATATCGGATATAATGTAACAGCTTCCTGAATTCAAGACTTTTTCGTTCACTCTTCGAACCCGACGACGCACAACACCTTAGGCCTCAAAAAAAAAAAAAAAAAAAGAGAAAACAGCACGGTTAGTAGCTTACGTCAGCAGCACAGCTTGTGGTCGTTGTCTCACTGCCAGGAAGGAAGTCCCATATGACGTCCAGACCAAGTTCAACTTTGTCGGTTTTGAGGTTGCTCATATATTTCCTTTGAGTGCGAGGAATGAGGTTTGTGATTTAATCTTGTCACTGATCGGTCCATTGAAGTTGCGAAAGTTCTATCGTCGATTCAGTCACTACGGATCCGGATGTCGGCGAAGATGACAAGATGAACTCTGCAGCAAGGTTTCCTTGTTTGCAGCGATTGGCATGGAAGCTTCGACAAATATGAGGTCGGTATTGACCCAGATGTAAGCCTCATTACTTTTTATCCTAACAATATCTGTTAAACAGATATTGAGCAGACTCATCTGACAGGTCACAGGATGGCTACCGCATCACCGACTTCTGCCGCCGCGTCGGCTTGTCCCCTGTTGATGGCCGCACCTTTTATATTGATCCCAATGTCCCCCTGCATTATCATCCTTCCCCTGAGCTGTTGCGCGATCATTTCCGACGATGCCTTCTTGCCAACGTCCGTATATTGCCTTATCGAGACATTGTTCCGTTTGACCCTGAGGCCTGAGGAACGCTCTGATCTGAGTGGTGGGAGGTGGGCATCTCAGGCAGATCATGCTCAGTTTCATGCTCAGCTCCGTGATGCAGTGGACCCACGAGAGATTGGATTGCAATGAGAGGCTCGCTTTTCCACCATCTCTGTGGTTTAATTCATGTCCCCGTGTGACTTGTATCGGTTACGTCATACACAATAGCAGTAAGCAGTGCTGCTAACGTAAGCTATGCACACAGTGCGAAGCGCGCGGGGGTTGCATGCAAGTACCTGCCATTTCCTCGGTCCGCAGCAAAAAAAATCGAAATCAACTCGCGATCATCGTTGATTTGAACAAAAAAGCCTCGGATACGGGGAATCGAACCCCGAGCTGCCGCGTGAAAGGCGGCAATGTTAGCCGTTACACCATATCCGATGGTGTGACTATCGACCCAATGGATACAACAGAACCCAAGGCATCATCGACCATGTGGAGACAACAAAGCCAAGGCATATTAATGTGACGAACGCGTACGCTAGAAACAAGTTACCCCGTCATCGATCGTCACCAATTTATACATATACTGCGCAAGGCTTTACAGCAATACAGTAGACGCCTGTACAGGATGGCAGGCCTAGCAACGTTCAGGGGCTCCTTGCAGACCGTCACCGATCTGGAACAGGCAAGACTCTACAGCTTGGTAAATGGTATAGCCGGAGATGGATCTTCGGATCTGGGTGCTAGGCAACTTCGGACACCAAGTATCATAGATATTTTCATAACGATCAGCGGATCGAAATGATGGGTGAAGATGGCTACCCCACTTGCCACTCATCCTGATTAGACAATCACGGCTATTACAAAGCAATTGATCGGCCACAGTAATTTATGTCACTGCCAATTCCGATTAATTAAACAGGAAAGTGTCTACGGAAAGAAACATTGTATGCGATGGAAGAAAGAGAAGGGGGGAAAAAAGACAGAAGAAAAAGAGACGAGTTAAGAATTATCACCGTATAGAAATGTCAGTAGACCAGCTGCCTCTTCGTAAATGACCAAGAATCAAAGATCGTTCCGTTACAGAAGAAAATCTAACCTGGGGGCGAGGGTAGAAAAAGGGGTATGGGGGAATGTGAATCATATGGCTTCAATCACCTAGTTGGCAGTTGCATCCACGCAAAGCGCAAGGTGCGCGTTCCTCGCCACCTTACCCATGAATGCAGCTCCACAGATAGGACAGTGCCACTTCCAGAGTAGGTGTCTCTCTTGAATATGCCTCATCAACCCTTCTTTGCTAAAAGTAGAGGCATCCGAGCAATCCTCCCACTGGCATAGGAAGCCGTGGGAATGATATCTGACACCATATATCCCGTGGTTATCCCGCAGGTGGGCAGGTAAGTAAATCCCCTGAATGACGGTACTGCACTGCACGCCGCCTTCCACCCAGCGACAGGTGTGGAGGCAGAGCTCTGGTGAGCTGGCAATAGAGACCAACCTCCGGGCGTCCTGAAAAGAGTAAGAAACAGCGATGGACTTTGCGTCTGCCTTACCTCGTCTGTGAAATCGTGGTTGAAACCATCGTGATAGCCGTTTGTATTGTTCTGAGGCATTGTATTCACTTGAGAGAGACAAGCTGTTGCAAAGAAGAACCCAGATCGCGAAACGTACCGCTGTTCAGCAGTAGAGTACGACGTGTCTGACATTTATACTGCACTAACGCAAATACCGTGCCACGCTGGTGACGATGAGATTAGAATGTTGCGCACTTTCCACAGCATGGCAATTGGCTCCGCCGCCTACAAGGACTCACATGTATGATATATTATGTCCTGCATCTCAATGTGGTCGACTGGGGCACTTTGCCCGAGGATGACTCCTCCACGCGTTAAAACTACGGTTTTCCACATGAAGCTACCAGTTGGACTTTTGCAGTGAAGTCTGAACACTATTCCTGCATCTAGCCAGTCACGAATGTGAAGAAAAATGATGGCAGACCAATGGCAAACACACCTTGGTGTGTTATGTATTTCACATTTGTAGTAGATCTTCGCCACACCTCGGGAACTTGGTAGACATGCAGATAAACCAACGATTCATTGAAGAAAATAGCAGCCCTTACCCAAAGATTTGAAAATACCGTGGGTCAGCCTACCCACCTGTACGAAACTTCATCAACGATTGCCAACGATTGCCACCCTTGGCCAGCGTCTCTTTGGCTCGCCGTTAAGATCAAGACACAGGCTGGAAGTAATCGGGCGCTGAAATGATAACCGTGACATATTTGATTACTTCTCCCACGTAGCGGCTCAAAAACACCCGCTTGTCCTAAAGCCGCAAGGCTACACTACAACAGTGACTAACACATTCAAACGTTACTGAACGATAGGAGTGTACATGCACATGCACAGAATCTTTGCTGGATGATTTGAATCGGGGAACACACGATGGAGACGGAAAACGAGATAGAGGGAAAGAAAGAATGGAAGACCGCAAATAAATGCAAACGAAGGAACGTAAGAGGTAACGCAGTAGCTGCATTCAGATAGGATAGTCAAAAAATACCGCTGAATGGTCTTGGATGGCATTAACGCACCTTCAACCACTCTTCGGTGCCTCCTTGAAGGAAATGGCCTGCTCCTCATTCATAGCAGAGACGATTGTGACCAAGAGTTCCTTGCCTGCATCGAACTCATCCTGGATGGACTTCCCGAGTTCACTCTCAGGAACTTTAATATCGTCTTTGGATGCCCCATCTTGAGTCAGGAGGTTGAGGAAACCTTCATCAATATTCACCTAGGAAAAGCAATGAGATCCTGGTAAATGAATTCAGAGCAGATAAGCATCTACAAGGGCGTATTCATTTCTTTTAACGTTAGGGACGTCCATGTTGTGAGTAGAAGGACAGATATCTTCCTATTCGGGCATGGAGTAGTGAGTTGGCGTTCAACGTTCTGCAGATTAATCGATAGGTACCATTTTTTTGTTGGTGAAGATCTAAGCAAGATGAAGTCAGGGGAGAAAAAGAATCAAGCGCTGGTACCACTAAAACATACATCAATGGCGACAAGGTGGACCTTGGCGTGTCCATGCTTTCCGGTCTTGGAGGTCGACATTTCGACGATTTTGCAGGGACGGCCTGATGGTAAAGAGAGCACATCAGACAACATATATGGCCCTCCCCACAACGTGAGGATTTTGGGAGCAAAGTACCTTTAATGACAACATGACCGTTTTTGCGAAGAGCAGAACATTGTGTGGGATAGGTGAGCGAGGCGCCTGCACTGGCCTAACATTTGGCATCGGGTACGATCAACGGCGAGGATGAGCGAAGAGAGATAAGAGAACAGACCTGCTCGAAGGTCTGGTTGTGCTGCTCATCATCAGACATCGTTGCGGATGGTGATGGGGAGGGGGTCTACGTGAGTCTACGTGAGGGGAAGATAGAAAAGATGAAAGAAGATGGATGTGAGGATGAGAATGAGATGTTGCAAAAACAGATTGACCACACCAACACGATCGCGATTGCAGTTTCAAGCTCCGACACGTGTGAAACTGCGACTTGGATGCCGAGTTGCCGTGTCAATGGTACACTTGGGTGATGTACTTGTCGTAGTCTACCAGCCAACATGCTGAGGATTCCAAGGAACTAGTTCCGTTTGTTTCGGGGCCTAGAGGTAATAACGAATCACGGGAATTAAAATAAATGAGATTCCATTGTGGGGGATTGCTCAGATCGAGTAGCAGAAACAATACCACATTGCAAGGGACCACGAAACCCTTGTTATGCGCCACCGTCATGCCAGGCGAGGCCATTGGACCCTTGTGAATTGGCGAAATGACCGTTATCCTTGAGCCCGCCAACGAAACTAATTACTGTAGCAAGTGCCGTGCTTCGCTGTGTCTGTCCGTCAGTCGGGAATTGCCGATCCAAGCACTAGCGCTGACCACCACAAACTTGTACGTGACTAGGACCTACCAGCCGGACCCACATTCCCGAAATCACCCCAGCCTGGCAAGTACATAAGACAGTGATTCTTCAGGCTCATGCGCTAATCATCAACTTTGTTGATGACCAGATTTACTTTTGATTGCATGCTTTGAATTTATCATGCATCCGTTCGGAGGAACACCAGTATGTCCCCGGTGCAGCAAGGTCGTGTATGCAGCTGAGCAGGTGTGTAGCGGTCAGTCGTACTCATGCCTCATTTGACTCATTGGCGTGCGATTTAGGTCATGGGGCCAGGCCGTAAGGTAGGCAAGTTCGCTTAGCCCTCCAGGATCACCGTCACAAGTGTTCACCTTCGGTACACCTTGTGCCACTCTCAGCTTTACCACAAGGCACGTAATTAAACCACCCCCTCTGCGTTCGCTCATCCAGGTGCCGCTCTTCATCCTTAACAGCCATGTCTTGCGTGTACTTCATGCAACAAACGTCTGGACTCCCTTACCCTACTAGAGCACGACCAAGAGGTATGGCTTCATCATCACGGCCAATTCACTCATCTTGATGTTCACTTCATTTAGCCATATTGGTAGGCACCACTCATCCAATCCTTGTTTCACTCACCTTTGATTCCCTTCCCCAAGCAAAAATTGCCATATACGCAGCTTCGGTACCCGGGACCTTCGACAGGCAAATCTCCCTCATCGAGACGACATTGTTTCTCCTCCGACTCCCTCCTCTCCTGCCCGAAACCCATTTCCCGCGGTGTCTGGGTCATCCGGTACCCCTTCCCGGACACCGGGTAACGTCACTGGCCAGACGTCCCCCGTTCGTTCTACCTTCCCTCTACCAATCCCTCGTGGCCGAGCTAATGGTTCACTGGATCTCACATCGCGTCCTCTTGCCAACGATGGATCTCGTTCACCCGTCCGCACTCAGTTCACGGGAACAGGACCGATTCTTCGTGCCAATTCTGCCCTCCCCGCACGTTACTCCCGTGCTCCCATCAGCACCCCTAGCGCAGAACCAAACACGGAGGGAAGCGATACCGCAGAAGAGGACGAAGTACAAGACATTATTGAGGAGCGTATCTCCTTTGAAGGCGACATTACCAACACCCAACGGGTTGGTGAAATTCAGTTTCCGCGCACGGTGCCACTCAGTCCTTCCAAGTCTACCTCAAGTGTTCCTAGGGCTACAGAGCGCGCGGGTTCCATCCCAATCGATCGCCCAGCATCACCACTCAAGCCTAACTCGACTGGGTTTGTTTCGGGTGGAGCGATCAGCTCGTTGAAGCAGACTGCCACTGGGACGCGTTACGGGGCTGCGCTCGGCGGTAGCACAGCTAGCCCTGCAAAGACATGGGGGCTCAGTGGCACGACGCCTGTATGTCCACGATGCGGCAAGAATGTGTATTTTGCGGAACAGGTTAGTGAATATCTTTCTAATGGTTCAGATGCATCCTGATATGGTTGAGAGATGAAAGCAGTGGGAAAGACGTGGCACAAAGGATGCTTGCGTTGCACCTCTTGCAACACCTTGTTAGACTCTAAGCGGTTGAATGACAAGGACGGAGATCCACTCTGTGGAAGATGCTACAATAAGGCACGTCATGTCTTGCACATAGCTCCCCCCTCTAACGTCTTTTATATAGCTTCATGGTCCACAAGGAAACGGATATGCTCTGCTTGGAAAACCGGGCAGTTAAACATCATATCCCACTATACCCCCAACCCATGATTCTAACATTGATGCTGAATAACGATTGAAAGGATCCTTCGGTATCATTATTCCACTCATGTGCCTGTACCACTTACATGTTCTTCCCAGTGTCATCATTAGTGAGCCCAGATATATACACTGTAGTGTGGACTCCCCGTATACTCTCCATGCTTCCATATACGCGGAAGCGGTTCTTATTCAACGTTCTAGTAAAGGCCAAGAATTCCCGGTCCTGCCTGTGTAGGGATCCGGGGAAAGGTTGTCTGCACCTACCTCTCAACTCCATCTGATACCCTATTGCGTTGGGAACGATACTTCCTCCAAACTGACAAGATTTCCTGCAGTATCCCGACCTTTTCCCCCAAATCCACCAAGCACCGATCCTGGATTATGTCCACCATGCTTTCTTGCGCAACAGCCTGAGCCTCAGGGCAAGCATTGGGTCCAGGATGATGTGTTAAATACGCCCCGATCCGCCTTCTGATATGACGGGGGGCAACCTTCCAGAAATCCTCCGCGAGTCTCCTTTCAGGAACCCCGTAGACGACTACGATGAACGGGGTGATGCCGCCCTTGTAGATGGAATAAAACCTCTCTAATGTCCTCCACGTTTCGCTGTCTGGTTCTTCCGCGGGCATGAAGAACATGATAAGGCTGATACCCTTGCTGCCCTGAGGATGGATATTGCCGGATGATTGGCCCAAGATCAGTGAGAAGTTTTGTGGATCAACCTGCTGAAATCGATGCTCCCGTTGAACGCTGACGGCACGCCGGAGAGAGGACTGCACACCCGGTGCAATGCCAGCGAATGCGCCATGCCTTGTCGTGTCACAGACGACCACAG
>JBBPQU010000310.1:0-25379 GCA_038092655.1 Boletus sensibilis | reverse complement strand
TTGTCCGAGTTTTTCTGAGCCAGTCAGGTATCGAGGAGGAGGATCCCGCAACGGCGCCATTGACGGTGTAGACCTTGACATCGCTCATCTTGACAAAAGGCGTCGCCTACATGGGGACTTGAAGAAAATTACCACGTGACTAATAATCTAAGTACGAAAGAGTACGACAACTTTTGCGTCACTTCCATCAATCTCACACGCAAGGGACCGGGTGTACCTGAGTGACTGCATAAACAAGATCATGTGGATATTCGGCGTATGTACTCAGGGTCAATTGTAGACCACGATTTACCTCCGCCCACCAGCGCATCGTCCGCGGAACCACTCAGTAGGCGGGGGGCACGCTGGAAACTCCTCAATATGTCTTCTTCTTCTCGTCCACAGAGAGACCACCTGAAAAAAAAAAAGTCAATGACAAGGGAATGATATTTCAAGAGAGTTTTACCTGGACCAATGTTCACAAGAAGGATAAGACCACCGACGATCGCTGTGGAAAACAATAAGCGGGCGACACCCCGGTATCATCCAAGGGACCTACAAAGCGTCTGGAAGAAATCGTATCTAAAGGATACACGTAAGTGACACGAACTAGAAGTCGACCAGATACCTACTTGAGAAAGTCACGCTGAGGATGTGCGCTGTGTACACTCCACCAATTGTTGGCGAAGACGTTGAAGACACTCAAGACGATGACCAAGAAGGTAGCGGACCACTTTGCTTTGAAGCCGACAGCGACCATGATGCATGCGGCAAGACCGAACAGAGAGACGAACACACGACCTATGCTCCATTTGCCCTGAAGAACGAATCCCAAGAACAAGAATATGAGCAAGACGCGTCCTGCGAGGAGGAAACTAGAGGAGACAGAAGGTCAGAGGGACCTAAGAGAGTTTAAGAACGTCACAAACTATTTTTTGCGATCTGTCTCGCTTATTGAGGGTAGACCGGCAAAGTTTTTCTTTCTCGAGATGAGTGTTTCACTGAACACCATGACGAGACCACCGATCACACTGAGGTTTCGGAGGAAAAAGTTCAAGTCGAAGATGAGGCCGTAACCGAAGCCCTGCGAGATGACGACAAGGAAGAGACCAAGGACTGCGTATTCTGTGAAGCGCTTCGATATAACGGATGAGGATGCTGCCAGCATGACCTACATTTGTCACGGTTGATCCTAGGGAGCGAGGAGAAAGCGAGGGACAAAGACACGTACAATGACGTTCAGAAACAGGAAAAGATGGGATAGACCCCAGTAAAAGTGTCTGTGGCTGTTGAAAGGGTTGAGGGAGTGGTGCAAAGCGGAAGCGAGGAACACACGTTTGCAGATACCAAAGTTGGTCACCCCACTGTGTGACAATCCTGAGTGCGTCCTCGTAGAATGTGACGACGATTAGGAAGCGACCGATTGCGGGGAGGTGAGGTCGGAGGGGTTGTGAGTAGACCTCGATGGCATCCTCGACCTGTTTTGCGACCACCTGTAGCTTGTCTAGTGGGTGGTCTGAGTTTGCGACTCTGTAACCCGACGAGGGGCGTGAAGTGGAGAAGGCTTGTGGGTCAGCGTTGTAGCTCGCTGCGACTGGGCGGCCAATGTTGATGCGGGAGGTCATGATGTTCGTGGTCAAAGTCTAACACTCCGCGCGACGTGGCACTAAAGGGCGTGAGAAATTATACAAACGTCACATGACCACGACGTCGAACGCGAGTTCAATGAGCGTGTTCAGCGGTCCCGTATTATGGCCTCTACCGTAGACACCACAGACTACCTCTAGTCAGTCCCACAGTATCTCTGTCTAATTTCTAGCTCACCCAAGACCCAGTGCGGTGCTTAATTTACCCAATACCGCTTCCCAGAACGAAATAAGAGAACGCTACAGAGCCTTGTCCGTCATTTTTCATCCCGACAAGCAACATGACGAACGCACCAAGGATACTGCTGCCTCCAAATTTCTCGACATCCAGAAGGCTTATGAAGGTGAGGATTCACGCACGCTCCCCCTGAGGCCCCCATGGACCCCGCTCTATCTTGACGTATTCCACCTGTGTCCCTAACTCGTGTAAAATAGTCCTGTCAGATCCGTTTCTCCGGTGCGTTACCAGACCCCCCTTCTCTCCTCCACCCCTTTCATATTGGTTCGGTTTCACTCTAACAGACAAGTTTACGATCGCCTGGGTAAGCCTCGTCCGCAGTCCGCCGTCCCTTCCAGGTCTTCTTATAATTCTCCTGTTCCTCAATACTCAGGGCCACAAGGTCTGAAATGGAAATGGCCCACGGAGCTGCGATCAAAAGATAACGAAGAAGTAGGCTCTCGCTATTGAAACCCCAAACCAATTTTACTCAGCGAAGGGAAAATCAGATCAAGGCGGCACTCGATGAATGGGAATTTGATCGCCGCCATGACACTGTTGAACAGCTTCTTCAGCCAAGAGGCTCCGTTATTTGTACAATCAACGCATCTTCCCTATTCGCGAGCCGCGGTGATTCTGCACCGAATTCCAGAAATCTTCTCAACCGCATACGTGGCATTGGCGTTACCAGTTTCGGAGTCCGCCAGAACGTGACGGTCAGATCTCATCCATCCCAACCCAATCTGATTGATCTGATACACAAGTCTCTCCATCTCATCCTCTAGAAGCGTTTAGGACCCAAAACCACTCTTGCCCTCAGTGGTCATGCTCAGCCGAGCTCACGGAGTATCACCAATACCTTAACGGGAACTCTACAGCATCAGCTTTCCCCGCGATTCGCATTGGAGGTAAGTTTCACACGTTCGCGACACCCTTTGGCTTATCACTCAGGGGAATGGCTGCCGTTGCAGTTGACAGCAGGATTTCTGAAACCTCACATCATCGCCGCAGCCACGACATACAATGACAACGACAATGCCGTTGCAATACGAACGGGTTTTGTTCCCTCTTTGTGGCGCACTTTACCCCCGTTCTTGACCTTATCTTTTGGTCGCCGATTGTTCCGTCATTCCCCTACCCAGGCATCAGCAACTTGGACGTTCTCGTCAGGGTCGCCTGCTGGTCGTCTAGAGTTGCACGTGCACTCGTCAAAGCCGTTCGACCTAACCTTACCAGAAGAATACATGCAGGCCCCGGACCCCGCCGAACCCATGTTTGACAACGGACCTGGGTCAATTACTGGCTTCGGCGCAGGTGTTAGATCGTGGTCGTATGGCCTGATTCTTCATGGCCTAGAATCATGCTTCACAGTTAATTATTCCATTTTCCTTCACGAGCTTGCCCTTCGCCTGAAAGCAGGCGTGGAAATTGGTTTACCAGGCGCGGCATATTCCATCTCGGCAACATGGAATGGAAAGAGGAGTGCCTTTTCTACTGCCGCTGGAGTAGGTAACTGGGGGGTGTTCGTGAGACTTGAGTAAGCCACCTAATGCTCTATCAGCGTACCTTGACTCAATGTGCCGTCAGATTATCGTACCTCCGGCAGAAGTGGACGCTGCCGATCGTTCTCTCGCCAGAGAACAATGACACATTGGCATTGTATTCTATCATAATACCTTCCACGGCATTGGCGCTTGGATATCAATTCATACTCAAACCCCGTCGTCGTGCACAGCGTGCCACGTACGTTGACGCTTCCCTGAATTTTGGGGTCTTACTGAACGGGGATTCAGGTACTTTGATGCTGCCCGAAGAGCGCTGAAAGAGGAGAGGTCGGCGGTAATGAGGGAGACTGAGAATACCAATCTCCTTTTGCGAGAGCCTGCGAGAAGACATATGGATGCTGAAAGAGCGATAGGAGGTAACACTCACGGCAGAATGCAACTTTTCCCCTTCTTACTCACCCCCGTCAGGACTGGTCATCTTGGAGGCCACTTATGGACCGACGTCTCTGGACAATGAAACAGCGGGTCTTGATGTAGACGTGACGATACCTGTTCAAGCGCTCGTGCACAATAGTCAGCTATACGTGTCAAACAGAGTACCCAAGGTGATTTTTGGAGATGCACTGGAATATTCATATGGCACTCATTGCTTGCTCGTAGTCGGGTATACAGGGATTCTATGACCCGGCTCCAAAGACTCCTAAATCATTACGAGTACGGTACATGTTCCGTGACCAGACGCACTATGCCGAAATTCCAGACTTGGTGCCCATTGTACTTCCATTGCAAGGTAAGATCCGTCCGCTTTCCGAGTTAACAATATTGACCCCATTTTCCAACAAGACCATTTGGTCGTGTAAAACAATGCGAGATGCCCCAAAATTGTTTACCGACCACCTGGCTCAATACTTCCGATGGCAGCTCCACCGCCGTTTAGAACTTTCGGTTGGAATACTCACCTCCAGCAGACAATGGCACAGGATCCATTACATTTATACTGTACATACATCCCCCTCATTGCATTACGACAGGATAATGTTGCGCAAAACATAGGGATTCCTTTGCGTCCCTCGCTTTGTCACATCAAGGCGGTTGACTTTCAAAGTTCGAGCTGTGGTTTATGAACAACACGTCGAGGGTGTTCTATGTTGTATGTCGTCTCTGCACGCACCTAGTCATTCCATGCCAGACATTAACGATGGGCGCACGAGATCTTCACCGGGAATTGGATGGTGGCGAAATCAACCTAGGTCCGCAGTGATGTATGGGAGTGCAAGGCATGCATGTTGCTCTTTGAGCTTGAGGCAGAAACGTTCTCCAAGTCCGAAAGACGCTATCACAGGATGGCACAACCGATTCCGGTTTGGCTTCCAGATCGTAATCGTTGCGGCGCCGGGTCAAAATAACCCTGCGTCAGCGATGGTCCCAAGGCGATGTATCTGGGTTCAAATGTAGGGGCCCGATTGCCTCGACTGGGCCACCCTCGGACGAATTCACGACCCCAAAAGGTGGTCGTGCGTGCGCGCGTCAACGGTCCACCCCCACCTCCACAGCTTCCGCTGGGCTAAACCACCAAAGTACATGGGGTTCCGAAACGGATTGGCGAGCTGAGCGTTTTTTTTTTTGCCACGGTCATAATGAAAAAAGGTTTATAGGACGAGTAATCCCCGTTCGCTACCCTGAATTTCAAGCTGGACTCGCTGGCAGTTTGATACCTTGCTGGGGGAGTGCATAACGCGACTTGTGGACGATGGTCGTTTGGGCGTGTGAGGTGCGCTTTTGAATGATGACACAGGGGATCATTGACCCTTTTCCAACATGATTGCGCCCGGGTCAGCATGGTGTTGTGGGAAAAGCGATGGACTCGGAGGTTGGCCATGCGTGGACGGGTGTGGGTAAAGTGAGTGATTCAGAGCGACGAGGTGTATGAGCTGGCAAGGCTGGCACGGCAGAACGCGGCAGAGGGTGGAGAACACGTCCAAGGAATTGGTGCCACGAGTTTGCACGCCACGGAGTCTCGGACATTGAATTGGCATCGAGAAAGTGAAACCTTCGCGGTTCAAGTTGGGAAAATGTCGAGGGGTGGTGGTGTGAGGGGGAGGGGGGGACGTGACAGCCTCGAGGTATTCTGACCACACGTCCTTGCCAAGGATGTGGTTTGGGTTCAATGACACTCACATAATTGACGAAACGAGATCTCAGGGGCCACAGCTTCAGCCGGGAAACACCAGAATGGCGGTACGAACTCATTTGGAGGACAGTTGATCACAGGGAAGCGGAAGGCCGCAGGGGTATCGAGCCCGGTTACAGGTATCCACGTACGTTGAGTCCATTGAGTCAGGCGGGATAGTCCGAAGTACGAAAATAACCATTCCCAGAGGGACACACCGCCAGGGGGTTGAAAGATTAGATCTTGGTGTTCGTTTCTCGGCGGCGGATGCGTTTCTCGGAGAACTCCTTGGAAGGTAGGAGGTGAATTGAGGGGTGGCGCGGTTTGTTTGTCGAAGGAGGAGTGGCTTGGAACAACAGTTTACGCACGCGAAAAACGTCTAGTGGCGTTTGGACCACATGTCGCTCTGGGTTCCACGCATGGGGCGTGTTCTCACTGGCTGGGGATGGTGACAGAGTTGGTAGGAGGCAGACAGGGAACCCTTGGACTCCTGTGAGGGGGTGATCATCGAGGGGGGATACTTGAGAGAAAGTTGGCACAAGTGGAAATAGATGCCGAGATCGGAGACGTCACCAAGCTGGGCTGGAGATGCTGTACGGAATTGAATTGGCAAGGCTGGCAGGGGAGAGCTAGATTTCCGCTTAGAGGTACGCGGTGTTGACAGTTGAGGAGACATGGGCGTCGCCTAAGAAATTAACGTTGGTGCTCAACTTGGGCCCTGCATAAATGTAGCGTAAATGTACAGAATAGGGTGCCTCGCATCCATCAAGGTTTGATGGAGCCATGTCAGACAGGACGAGCGTAAGAGACGTCGACGTTTTGGGGGAAGGGGGTGCTTCCATTACCTTTTGGCCTTTGAGTTTCTCGCCCCGCCGATCTCCGGGACGAGTTCTAGGCTGGGAGGGCATGTTCGGGGGTACAGCCAAACTTTGAAATGGGCAACGTTGAGCCGGCGGCTGGTACAATAAATGGGGGTCGAAATGCCCACACTAATTATGATTGCAAGAAAAGTTGGCGGCCGGATAGTAATTACTTGGCTCGCTGGTTTACGGTCGAAAATGTCTCCGCCCGATCATTCGCCCACAAATCTAAACGTTGACTTTTTTCTCAAGTTGCATGTGCTAACTCAATTCAAACTTAAAATAATTTCCAACTTTGGCCTCGTCCTCCTCTCGACCCCGCCTTTCCCTCCCTTACATATGCGTCAGCTACCAATATATAGCCTCCCCTCTCTCTCCCACTTCTCATCTCCCTCCCCCACCAATGCAGCATCCCTCCCTCCAGAACGTTCGCATCCGTTCCACCAGAGACGCACTCCACGTCTTCTACGCCGTCGCCCGCAACATCATCCCCCTCATAACTCGCCGCCTCGATGCCGAGGAGCGCCGTGCCATCGTCCCCGGCAACGTTTACGTCTGGGAAGAGCGCAGCGCCAACTCAGAGGCAACCGGTCTGGGCATGGAGCGATGGTCGGTCCCCTCCCCCTTCTCCCCGTGCCCCCTCATCTAACCTTTGACAGGACGGATGGCATGGGCTGGGGCCCGAGTCGAGTTCGTGATGTGTGTCCCGCGACATCCCCTCCTTTCTCTCCCACTCATCCCTCCCCCAGGACTTTCTTTTCTACCACCAGAAAGAATGCGACGTGAGTGATGATCCAACCAGCGCCTCTACTCCTTGGGCGCAAATGATTAGGTCAGTCATTTAACCCTTTTTCTCGACTTCTCCTGCCATGCTTCTCTCTTGTTCGCTCCTTATTCTCCACTTGACCTAATTCCATCAAATTCCTTACATTAACCCTGTCACATATACAGCATGTACCCCTCACCTCGATCCCGCCCAACAAGCGAATCTGAACGCTTAATAAAGCAAACTTATAGTGTGCGCGTTTCTTTGCCCGATGATCGCTCCCGAGGCATTTTCAGAAAGTGGCACCTCAGTACGTGTTTCATGGCAATCTCCGTAGTGAGCCGACCAATCATCTCCTTTTCTAGCGGCATACTTCAGCCAACAAAAACTCGATCGACTCAATACGGTCGATAATATCCAAGGGATCGGTGATGTCCCCGTCCCAGACGGATGGTTCCGTAGTGCTCGCCGAGATGGCAAATCCCGGAGAGAGGACGATCTCCCGAAATCCGTCGTAGCAAAACGCATCTCACAAGCGCCAATGGAAGGTGTCATCTCAACCTCTGACGCTGTCTCTGTTCAGTCTTCTTTCTACCAGTCCCCAGCCGCCTATACCCAGTTCCCCACGTCTGCCAATGCTTCTCAATTGGAGCTGTCAGAACCACCTGGCGCGCGGAAAACTACATTCTCTCTGCCGTCATCTGCCGAGCACCCTCATTATAGCTCGGGTTCCGTCCGCCAGACTACGTACTCGGAACCTAATTTGATTGCTGGGCGCGATCACACACGGTTTCGTGAGTCCCTCGCTGGGCCCACCTACAACTGCCCCTCGCCCCCATCTTCAACCTCATCCATGCCGGCGACCCCGAGCCCAAGAGTAAGCCCCGTTCACTTGTCGGAACAGCTCGTGCCTCTCGATTATCTCCAAAATCTCTCATACCCGAGACGGGACCCCATCGATGAGCAGTTCCTGCAGCGCTTCTCCACCCTCACGTCGTCCACGCTCAAAGGGACCACGCCTGGGCGCTCACCCCCGCACTCATTCTCAGGCAGAATGAAGTTCTAGTGTTCCCCGCATCTCATCGTCCGGCACTCAAAGACTGTCGTTCCTGTACCACATTTCAATGATTTGAACCACCTCGTTGCGCATTCTAGATTGAACTCTCACGTATATAGATTATGGACTCGCACTCTGGAGTTTTGCTTTGCTTTTTTCGCAGTTTTTGTACGCTATCGCACACACGCATTGGACTGAATATGATTTATCGTTCAAACAGTACTTGGCCAGGCAGACGAAGGTGCACGTGACATGCAAGATACCTCATCGATATCATGACAATTCGAGTTTTACCTGCCGACATGCATAGGGGGGCTCGAGACACTTGAGACTACAGCTGTCTGTCTTGTCGCGTACGTCCAAGAACATGTTCCAACCTTCCGCTCGCGTCCTCTACAGGTTTCGCACAGATCTCCGTCTACACGACTTTACCCGCTTTCCATGCAGGGCTCAATGAACTCAAACGTGTTTTATCCGGTACGTCCCTTCAAAACGTTCTCCCTATCACCCGATCTTCACGCAAATTTTGTAGATATAGACCTGGGACCCGGAATACGTCTTTGCTCACAAATTCGGTGTGAACAGGTGGGTTCTTGGCACTCTAGAAAGGTTCCTTTTGTTCGTGAGCATGAGCGATCTTTCCCGCTACCTCTGCATGCTACCCAAAGACCAAGCTCCATCTCATCCGCGGACCTCCACAGACCGCGATCCCAGCCCTGTGTTCAGCGTGGCGCGTTACTCATCTCGGGTTTGAGGACAGCGCGAGACGCGGACGTCAAATCACGTGTAATTGCTGCGGGTGTTCGGGTGTTGGATATCCTAGGCCATACCTTGTACGACCTTCAGGCCGTGGTGGATACACACGGCGGGAATCCATTTCCTCATTGCGCTCGGTACTTTACGCCTGTTAAATGAATGAGTCTGTGTGTCTTATTCCCTTTTCTTCCTCAGGCTGTCAAGAATCCCCCGGCTCCCGACCGTCCTCTCCCGATCCCAAAACCTATTCTCCCTTCAGGAAGTACAGCCTGAGATATTCCGATGTTCACACGTACAGCACATCCTGTACACCGCGATGTCGATCTCGACGCTGGCGAGCGTGAAACGGAGGTAAGTTGTTACGGTATTATGTTCCTTCATCGATCACACCACCAAAGACACCTCATGATCCAGCGATCTAGCCTCGTTTGTTGGTTTCCGAGGGGACTTTGAAATTCCAGACCTCAGGGAGCTTGGCTTACCCCTTGCTACAACGAGCATCAGGGGAGGTGAATCAGAAGCACTGAGAAGACCGGGCTGCGTTCTGTGAAGATGCGGAGTGTCTCTCTACTTTCTCGAAGCCAAAGACGAGTCCTGCGGCCTTTGATCCTTCAGCCACGACCCTTTTGGTACGTGTGCGCTCGAGGAGTGTGAATTTCAGATGCATGACGGCCTTGAATTGTCGGAAATTACCAGTCCCTTACATGAAGGTCGGTTGTCTTGGGCCGCGAGAGTTCCTTTGGCGTGTCAGGGACTGTATAACCAAGTGGAAAGCCGGAGGTAGAAAAAAAAAGTATTCGGATCACCGACCGTGCGTATTTCGTCGCAAATTTCAGTCCTCGTGCTGGCGTTGCTGTCGAGTGATATGTCCTTTTGGTATTCCAGCGCCTGAGAATCTGGAGGGCGAGCTCCACTTTAGAGAGGCGTATTACGCCGCAGAGCGTGCGCAGGGATTATCATTTAGTCAAATCCGCGGGAACGCTATCTGCAGGTAAAACTTAGTTTTTTGACGGCATTATTTTATCAGAGCCATTCACTCACGCTGACTGAGCTCAACCGAGGTTCATTGATTGGCGGCTGCAGGTATTTTTGTACCCCTTACTCAGGTATTTGCGCCCGTCACTTATCGCTCGACTTATAGAATATGATGAGAATGGTCGGAAAATCATTCCACGACCCCTCGGGATGCCGTTGACGAAGGGCGACTGGCCGCATGGGATCAAACTCATCATGACTGCATCCGTTGATTAAATTTTCGACAAATTTTCAGAAAGAAGGAATGACTGGTTTCCCGTGGATTGACGCAATCATGCGTCACGCGTTCAAGAGGGGTGGATACATCTCGCACGGCATGCAGTGGCGGTGCGTGCATAATGAAAAATTGCTAATCAGCAATCTCATCTCAGTTGGTTGCTAGTGCTTCCTCACTAGCTCGTGGGCAATGTTACGTTTCCTGGGAGCGCGGAGCAGAGGTCTTTGACGGTTAAGGGAGTGCGATGCTCGGTGACCGCGCCGGAAGAAATACAAGGCTCATGAGGTCTCTCATTCACAGAATGGCTTATCGACTGGGATCCTTGCTCGAATCCCGGAAATTGGACGTGTAAATTATTTCCATGCTCACGGACGTTTCGAAGAGCTCACCTTTTTGACCCTCTTATTATTATTAATAGGACTGTCGTGCTCTGCATTTTTCTCGCAGTATTGTGAAATTTCCGCGAGCGGTAATTGCACTACGGATTTTGTGCTAATATTAGGTCCAGATCGTATCTATGGAGTGGTCTCCTTTCCGGAGAATTTGAAAAGTCCGGCATGTTCGTACGTAAATACTGTCCAGAACTAGAGCTGGCTTCCCAGACAAGGTGAGAGTCTGTTCCCAGAGCCAGAGTTTTTGAGTATTGAGTTTCGTTTTGCTGAATGCTTTGGAATCTCCGAAAGTTTATAGATGCACCGCACCTGGTTCCTCTGAGCGTGCAGCAGAATACCGGCTACATCATTGGTCGAGACTACCCACTACCCATGCTGGATGAGAAAGTGGAAAAAGAACGTTGTATCTGACGGATGAAGGCAGCATATGCTCTGGGTCTATATGGTAATCATCCTTCCGTTCTCGATGGATCCGCGGGTGCGATGTTTCATCCTGAACCCACTTCGGATGATCGGCTTAGCAGCGGCAAAAAGAAGCTCGGGAAAAGGCGCAGGAACGAAGAAGGGGATGACCATCCCAGAAGGAACAAGAAACAGCCAGCCTGAGGACGGACCTAATGTCAGCATGGGGCTACAGCAACGATGGCGCGGGAGAATGCCGGAAGATACCGGGGCAGATCTACCGTATGGTGTTCTCGATTCTTTTCAAGTGAACGGTGTTTGCTGTGTTTCTAGACGGGGCTCGACGCCCTGGTTGTACTTGAACGGCTTGGTCTAGTTGCCCCTTTCGCCGAGCATGAACCCCTTAGTAAATGCCGCGATGAAGGTTCGTGGACCAATCAGGATGGTGCCCATTATTATCTTGACGTAGAATGGAAGGCACCGCACCGTCAGAGCCCGTCGAGTTAACTTATCATGGAGGCCCTCGACAAGTCTGATTTTGACTACGAGATCTAGATCTACATCAAGTCCGCCCTCAGCATCCGTCCATACAAACGGAGCTAGTGTGGTAATCAGACCGCGGACGAAGTAGGTATTTTCAGGCATTCGTTCCCTGGGGCCGAGGGCTTTAGTGGCTTTCGGTGCGATATGATTAGCTACACCATCTTGGACTGGCCGCCCGTCTAATCGTGTGTTGCGGTTGGGTGGGAAATAGATATGATGACGACCGGCGTGAGCAGTGATCCAGAACGAAACACAGCGACCGGCGCGATGTAAAAGGCTAGGCACTGATTGGTGTCCTCCGACTCCCAAGGAGAACCCAGGACGAGTATGTCATTGCGCAAAACGTAAATCAAAGCAAAACCGTTTCAGGGGCCAAGGCTGGACTGATTGAGCCCGAGTCCCGACAACCGGGCATAAGTATACGCTCCGAGTAGCATCTACCCCGATGAGCGGAGGCTTGGCGATGGAGGGGCTCCAGGTTTAATTTACCCCTGACCAGCCAAGTTAGATTTCGTGATTGATTCCATAGTTTCGTTTTGGGAACCCGTATCTGCGAAGTTATTGCGGTACGAAGTTGCGCGGGACTCGGGCGCGTTCCTCGTGTTACGGTCTTGTGATAAACATTGGATTTGTTGCCGTGGCCTGGCCAGGAGGGCCTCGAAAGGGCGCCGAGTGCTGCGGACGAGCCTGGACGGAGAAATGTTTGTCTTTGGATCCCAGGGTCGTGTCTCCGTGCGCATTTTTCGATTCGGAAACGACTCAACTTGACAAAAAAGTCTCATATCTTTTTGGCGTTTGCCAACTGTATGATGTCATATTTGCTTTTTGAGTAATTAGTTAATTAGTTAATTATTTTCTTACAACATAAGTCTATTTTTGAACTGGACCGCGAACGTCGTGCCAAACGACGAGCACAACCACTTTTTTTCGCTGTCTACGACCATGTCTTCGAAACCGCTTCTCCCAACAAAGACCAATCCGCAGCCGTCGCAGTCAACGACTCAAGCGGAGCCCAAGATTCGTGGGGCAAACCGGTCGACCAAGACGGCCGGGAAACTCAAGGTTCTCCCTGACCAACCGGCAACCCCGGGCCCAACAACAGGACCCACTCCTGAACTCGACGAGAGTCCGAACGTCACTGGAGACACGGACGAAGGCGATGACGAAGAAGAGGAAGAGGCCGACGAAGACGACGAAGAGGGCGCCGAGGGTCGTCTCCGACAGATATCTCGGATACCTCAGGGTACGGCACGACGCGACGCGCTCAGGCTGACCAAGAAGAAGGCAAAGTCGCTGCCGAGGGTGACCGCATATGCGACCGCCCAGTACGTTTCTTTTCGGTTTTTGCTTTTTTTTTTCTTTCTTTCCGTCTCTCGCAGGCGGTTGAAATTTGACGTTTTTATGTGGTGATAGGTCGTATTTGCTTCCTGAGCTCATCAAGTTTTTCAATGCGAGACGCGCTGCGTACCATACGGATGCAAAGATCATCGATGACGTGATTTACACACCGTATGCGTACGAACCGTCGAGCAATTCGGACGTCTATGGGAAGCGCAGTGATCGAACGGGAGACTTGCTCGGCGTTCCCGAGTTGAACCCACCGACGTCTGATGCAAGTAGCGCTTACCCCGCCAAGCAGAAGCGGAGCAAGTTCCATGCTATGCCCAATGAGGCAGAGATATTTGTCTTTGGCTACGGCACGGTCGTGATTTGGGGCATGTCAGAGGCTCAAGAGAAACGCTTTCTCGCGTCCATGTGAGCTCATCCGTTTCGCTTCTCGGGTATCCCCCGTAACGATTTGTTAGACGACGATTCGAGGTGGATAGACTGGGTAAGCTGTGTTGTCCCTGGAATATGATGGTTTGCGAGCATTTTGCCCAGGACCCGATGACGTGGAGATGGAAGATTTGAATTATTACTACGCAAACTACAGTCGGTATGTGTGCTTTCCTCGACCGGGAGATCTAAGCCGAATAACCTGAATCTGATTTCCTGAAAAGCATATATAACGACGTGATCACTCTCAGGCATGGCTCAGGATACATGTGAGTGAGTTCGTATCACCTTTTATGTTATCTCATAAAACCACGGACCGTAGGACCAAGTTGTCGTTATCACATGCCCTCTCCCAATCGGTTAAGATATCATTGGTAAGTTTAGTGTACTTGTTCCTCGGCGATTCTTAGCTAATCGTTCTCGTCAAGTTTGAGGATCTCATATCCTCAAAAATAGAAGAAACAAAGGACATACCTGAAACGCTTTCAGAAACCGGCAAGATCGGGATGCCGCATAAAGGTATGCCCCCTTTCGAATTCACGATGTGCTTCGCGAACACGTAAACAATAGAAATCATGCGTAAAACGGGAGAGCTCTTCATCTTGCGGACAAGCATTAATTCTGTCGGATCCGTACTAGACTCACCGGTACGTTTGCTTCATCCATCTTTTGCGTGTGTCACACAAGTGTCGTTGTTGTTTTTTTTGCAGGAGGTATTTTGGGTATGCATCTTTTTTCCACAATGTGGATGTGTTTGTTCTCCGCGGACATTAACGGAAAAAGCCAGACGTACCCCGATTTGCAACCTCTCTATGAAGCTGCGAGAAGTTACTTGGAGGTTCCTCAACGCATCGATTTGTTGAACACGCGTGTAGAGGTCTGTTGAGCTGGCTCGCTTCATGTGGCTCCACCGGCTCGTGCGGCCCGTTGCTAATAACTGGAGTAATAACAGGTCCTTCAAGACATGCTTCAACTCCTCAAGGAGTCGGTCTCGAGCAGGCACGCAGAGCGGCTTGAACAGATCGTCATTGCTTTGATCGGCATTGAGATTGGTCAATTTTCCCCCTCTCTGGACGTCGTTGTATGCTGACTCGGATCTACTGTAACAGTCCTTGGCATTATTACTATCCTCGTCGATTTAATGGCCTAAGACTCACGGCCTCGGTTGTATCATATAGCACTCTTATTGGTGTGCGTTCTCCAAGGACAAGACATTTCTTCGCATTACACATTGCACCTACGATACTTGAACTTGGTATTTTCGCAATATTTCATATTCTTCTTGCATTTTGGACACAGTCAACATGCGCGTCGTGTTGTCTGTCTATACTTACTCTTGGCTGCACGAGGTTCCCGTGTACAATCGTGGTTATACCGCTACGCAATCATGCGTGTGCTGATTTTTTTTGAAGGTACCGACCCCCTAGTCAGGTCTCCAAGTGGTAAAAAAGTTTGATGGTTTTTTATAGGCAAAGAGCAGATCAATGACGCTGCGATTGGGCAGGAACATATTATACTTTTTTGTGTTAACAACAGAATACGATCTGGGGGAAACCATTTGCGACATCACGAACTTTACTATTTACGAACCACACCCGTCCGGAGAACATCTCGTCAAGGGACACGTCAAGTTGTTTTGCCTTGCCATGGGACAACTTTGTTGTTCACGTGCATACGAGCACCTTGCCATGACGGTTGGAGTCGGGACTCGCGAGGAAGACGAAAGCGGGAGCAAGTTCCGCGGGCTTGGGTCGCACGTTTGTGTATCGGCGTCCCCACGCCTGACATTTCCATGTCCTCGGCATCCCTCGATGCTGGTAGGGGAGCAGTGACGACGGGTCCCGGTGTTGCTGCGTTCACACGTATGCCCCTGAGCGCCAAGCGCTTCGAAGTGGAACGCATAAAAGACACGATGGACACCTTTCGTGGCAGGATAAATCGACTGAGTGCCAAATGTTGTGGCTCAGGCATGGGGACTTGGATCCAACGAACGACTCACCGAGACTTGGTGACCCCTGCATAAGCTCACGACGGGACGTGGTGTTGATGATGATGCTGCTTGAACTCACGTTTCTTGTGGGGAACGGCGAATTTTCGGTGAACTGCAGTCGTCTCTGGACGACGTTTGGATTTCAACAAGGTACTGTGAAGCTTTCTTGGAGATCGATGTTTTTGAACTTTTTTTTTGTTCCTCGATGCTGCGGGCACACGCCACCACTGTGGACCGCTACATACGTTTGATACTCACGTCTGCTTCGAGAGGCGTTTATTGACGAGCACGTTCAAAATGGCCAAAACTTTTTGCAGATGATGACTCGAATCCACATCCCGTTTGCAAGTCGAGGGGCCACCCACGTCGACCATACATTTTTCGAATATTTTAGCGGCATGCCCCCTTTGAAGCGTCTTTCCACCTCCTGTGGAAGATCGAGAGATGGTGATGTCCTTTCTAGTCCCCCTCGAAACATGGGTGGAGCGCGCTGTCCACTCACCACTGGTGATCAGGGGCGCATTTGGCCTCTCAACCTGTCGATGTGGTTGAGTGTCTCAAGAGTGATTGGCAATACTTTTCCACTTTTCGTGTGCGTTTTCAAGTAAGGCTTGCAAAGGGCTTGCCATAGTTGAGTCCTGGCACTCTTGCTGAACGTGCCTCGATGCCAGCTACCAGCGACGATGGGCTGGTTCTCAACACACGAGGGGGGATTGGGATACCTACGCTTGTCTCGGACCAGGCAATTCTTGGATTTGTTTCTCTGGCACGGCGACACTGTATAGGCAGTGACGATGCTTTGAGCAGCCATGGTTGGAGTTGCACCAATCATTATTATAAATTCCAAAGACTACGTCCTGATGATGTCAAGACAAATCAATTCTATGCTAGTCGACAATTTAGGAAAGTCCAGTATTCACTTCTACACACATCCAATCCACTGACAAGGCGACCTGCGCGACCAACTTCAGAGTCCAAACGGAAGCAGTTTCTCCCCGCCAATAAACCCGTCCCCGCCCAAACCCCATCCCTTGGTCCAGCCCTGCTCGCTCCTTCGCGCCATCCTGATCTCAAAGAAGAGCGATCCGTCAAGCACCCGCCGCACGTCCTCCTTGTCGACCATGCCGTCCTGTTGTACCAGCAAAAACGTGGTCACCCACTCCAAGAACCCGGCGACCCATCCAAACGGATCCATTGCGAGGCGGTTCCCGTTCATGAACAGCCAGAGCTCGTACAAACTCATCGTCGTACGAGGAGGCATGCCCCTGGGGTTCGTCGTCGCGTACTATATATAGTGTCAACGTCGGCGTTACAAAACGCAAGCCTTATTGTGACTATCCGCTGACCTTGGTCCACATGTCCTCAAACTTGCATGGGATGAAGCGGCCTTCGGTGTCGAAGACGCCCGAGTCGGACCCGTGCTTATCGGCATGGATCGTCTTGATGTAGATGCGCAAAAAGGGGTCAGGGATGTAGCTGACGGCGAGTCTGAACAAAAAGAGTGGACCCATGTAACGCAATGTCAACGTTTTGCGGTGCTGCCAACCAACTACTCCGACCGACTGACCTGGTAGGCAACGACATTGCGGCGTGGACCACGATCGTCGCCAGGAAGCAGAACAAGAGGTTGAATCCGAGGTCGCGGAACCCCCGCCAGGTGTCGATCGGCCAAATGACACCATCGCCGTCCATATCCCAATACACGCAGTGTTGCTGCATGACAGACTAGTAGAGGGGGCCAAACGTCGTTGAGACTGAAAGATGTGAGTAGATGGGAGAGGCACTGACGTAGTCCGAGTACTTTTCAGCGTGGCGGGCACTCCCTTCGGGGTGCTCGGCGCTCGGCGCGACAGACGCGCGGGCAAGGTACGGGCGCTCGATAAACTTGTCGGTGTCTATCCTGTTATGACGTTTTCCAGTCACTGGAGCCTTCAGGGCTTCCAGAGCGTGTCCGGATTTGAGTGGCGGGTTGTTCATGTTGTTCCGCCTGATAGTATCGATGAGCGTGAAGAAAGAAAAAGATGCAGGGAGAAGGGTCGACGAGGCTTTCAAGCGTGCGGGGGCCGCGCACATGAAGTTGTCAGCATTCCTGCATGCATAAAAACGTCTGTCAGTCGGAAAACAAATATATGGCGTTCACCGATGACACATGTCATCATCAGTTTGGCTCGAAGAAGGTTTCAAACTGTTGCATTTGCGAGACTCGAATTTACAAAATACCATTAGTAAAAGCATCGCTAGTCAGTCCATCGATAGAACCCTCCTCAGTCCTTCTCCGATCCGCTGCAGCTCCCGCTCGGGGTGACCTGACCACTGAGCGGAACACCCTTCTCAGGTCTCTTCACGCGTGCGAAGATGCCAACCTCAGGGTCGCGGATGAAGTTTACAATGACCATGGGCCAACTTGGGTGTGAAGGGATCGAGTCATAAAACTCGGGTGCGAGGGCACGAAGAGCAGGAAGACGGGTCCAGGGGACGGATGGGAAATCATGATGCTCGTTGTGATATCCCACCTGATTGGCAAAGAGTCAGTCAACAGGACGATGTAGAAGGAAACAAGCATACGTTGTAGGCAAGAATGTTAAGGGGCCCATAATAGCTGTAGGTCTCTTGTTTGAGACCATCCCAGACGTAGTGTTCGGCGATGAAATGACCGGCACATGGATGTAGACTACCAGCGAAGAAACTGGAGAAGAGCAAATACAGCAGTGGTCGAATACCGAATGTTTGCACCAAGACATAGTCAAACACGAGCTGTACGACCAGGTTGATGAAGTGCCATTTGGTTAGCCTTTGGGTGCGGACGAAGCCAGGTCTCAATGCGTAAAAGAGTATCTGGAAAGTGCTTCCGGAGGAATGAGGCGTTGATATGGCGACGGGACAAGGTCACGTACGCAAAGAATGTCTTTCCAAGAACGTTGTTAAGACAAAGAAGCTCTAGGTGGGTGGGAAGATCTACGTCTATACCATCTTCACCGAGATGTTTGTGATGTTCTAAATGATATCTCTTTCGGCGATAAGGTGAGTAACAATGTATATGTAGTGCAATGCACGACAGACCTTGAAAGAAGCAGAATAAGGTATGCCAATGGATAAGTTTGCAAAGACAGCCAAAGCTTTATTAGCGTCGATGCCTTTGAAGGCAAGGTTGTGGGTGATCTCGTGAATGGCAAGGAAAAGGTTGTGATTCGCGGTACCGCCGACCACGTACGCGAGGAACAAGAACCAAAAAGAGAGAGGGTGTGAGTGCCGGAGTTGTATGGCAATAAAAAGCTGTAGGGACACGACGGCTAGGACAACGTATTTGGTGAGAGGTTCATGGCCCATGAGCTTGACGACTTCTGGATGCGCTTTCATGATTGCCATTCGTCGAGAGCGGTGCGGCTCCTCAGTCATCAGCCAGAGAAAATCAGTGGGGTCCTGGGGAGGTCCTGGGTGGGATCGGCCATTGTCCACGGTCGGAGACGCGACGACCGTTCGTCGGGAGGAGCGTTTCCCCTCTGTGAGAGATTCCGCGCCGCCAAAGTAACTAAAATCTGGGCAAGGTCGAATGGAAGAAAAATAGAGGTATGAGAAAGATGGACTTACCGACGTCTGAGCTGGCAGACTTCATAGCTGTTGACCGAGGAAAGTTTAACTTTTCAAGTCAATACTTGAATGGTTGATGTGAGAATAACATACCAAATATGGACATTGATAAATCGAAAGTGGTCCCACTCGTCCAAAGTGGTGCCATATCGCAGCGAGCACATATCAACTCTTTCTCTTCTCTCTCCATCACCGTCCACGACGATGAGCACCGCTGAATCAGACAGCGCCGACAACGCGGTACCCGACTTTGTGTTGGATCCATCCGACCCGCTCTACATGCTCCTCAACAACACCCATGACTCAAAGCCAGACAATTTCGACTTTTCCTTTCCGATGGACTTCGAGTTCAACGACCCTTCCCTCTCCATTTTTGTCGATCCAAATGCACTCTTCATCGATGGAAAGGCACCCGTCTATTCCACCCCCACAGTCCCCCTACAGCCCCAAGACTTGCTCAATCTCTCTTACCCATTCTCGTCGCCGACGCTCAGCTCTGCGTCGGCTTCCGCAGACGAAAGCCCTCCAGGCTTGAGCCCATCTAGTCCAGGCAGCTCGCCCAGTATACGTGCCTCCCCAGCGGCTCCCGCAGTCGCGAGATCTGCCCCAGGTGCGTCAAATTCCGTTCTCGAGTGCCTCCACTGGATACTTATCCATATACTAGATATTGTCTCTCCCTTCTTTCCTCAGACTAATGGGCCGTTCATGGCTCCCTTCCAATCGCAACTGGCGGTGCAGCAACCCGTCCCCCCCACTCCCTCTCCTCCCCCTCCGATGCATACTGCTCAAGGTCCCCAAACGCATGTCATAAATACCGTGGTGGCGGGCCGTCCAAAGACAAGCCACACCACCATCGAACGCCGATACCGCACTAATTTGAATGCTCGCATCCAAAGTCTCAAAGCTGCTGTTCCAGCGCTTCGTGTTCTAGACCAGAACACCAAGAGCGATGAATACAAAGCAGACGACCGTGGTTATATCGACGGTGTCAAGGTCGCAAGAAAAGGAAGCAAGGCAAACGTGCTTGGAAAAGCGGTGGAATATATTCGGTAATCTGTCGGAAATCAGGGCCATGAATATGTCACTTAACCCCCTTTTCAGTGTCCTAAAGAGGCGCGAGGTTAGACTGAAACGCGAACAAGATGGTTTGCGAACTTTGATCTGCGGATTCCCCGGCGGACAGAATATTCTAACAGAATGGGAGATTGAATGGACGAAGAAGTTCGGAGGTCCTGAGAAGGACGAGATCGATTGCGAAGGTACTGAAGAAGCCAGCGACGATGAAGATGGTGATGGTGATGGTGAAGACGATGGCGATACTTCAGAACGTGCAAGAAAGAGACCCAAAATCGAAGCCTCGAAGAAGGAGAAACGGAAGATTGCCCCCGCCGCACCCATTCTTGTTGGTCCAGGCGGTGAGGTCCCCGTCACTGCGCCAGGTGTCGTCCTCGAAAAGCGTAAACGCGGTCGCCCGCGGAAAATACAACCCAATGTTCCTCCCCCGATCACCCCAGCCGCCTCTGTGTTGCTCACCAATCCTGGTCAACAAGCTATCGTAGTCCCCTCCATGGCTTCTCAGGTCGCTCAGCCCCAACAATACCTCCTTGCTGTCTTTGCGCTTTTCTCGTTCTTCAACTCACCATTGACCTCCACATCTCAGCCAGCTTCGCATCACCACACTCACCAAGGCTCTGTCTTATCCCATGCTACTCCCCCGACTTTTTATGCCCAGCCCGCGATAGGTTGGACATGGAATGATGTTATACAAGTCGTTCACCTGTTCGCATCCTTGGCAGTGTTCATCTCTATTGCTATCCCTTGGATCCCCGTGCCTCGGAGGGCCTACCAGTCGCGATTGATGCAGCTCATACCATTTGCCTCCTTGATATATCAGGCGCATGCCAGCCCCTCACTTGAAACGTCAGACCTTCCAACACCTCCTGATTCTCCTGATGTCAGCGACTCTGGCTCTGAACCCGACTCATCCTCCACCGAGTATACCGTGCGCGCCACTAAGGAAGTGTCAAATCCGCTCACTGACGCGCTGAGCTCCAGAGGCGCAGCTGATGAGTTTGATAACCTCTTGAGCGCCTTGAACATTAGCACCGGATGGTTCGGCATGGTTTGGGGGTCCGTTGGTGCTCTCCAGGCACAAAGTGGATCTGAAACGCGACGCGAGCGACGAGCATGGACACGACTCGCAGAACTTGTAGTTCTCTCTTCTGAGAAAATATCAATGTCGGTGCGCTGGCAAGTCTACAACTATCTCTCTCACCGCTTAGGGTCTGCTGGAACGGAAGCGGCCTCCGAAACGCTAGTCTCTGACCTCTGCACGCTCGCGTTGCTCGCACACTCGCTACCTTTTGCCGAGACCCGATCGCAGGTACTCTGGACCCGTGCCGGCGGATTGGCAGAGTCTGTCGAGGTGTCAGCATACCAGCGACTCGTGTTCGGTTCCACGACAGTTGAGGGAGCCATGGAGTGTTTGACAACGTCTAAGCCTATCCCTGGTTCCTCTCCCATCGCGTTACTCGCGTCCAGTCTCTTGCGCAAACGCCTGCATTCACACGCGTCTTCTCTCTTCATCCACCGCGTGACTCAGGGCACAGAGAGTAATTCTGAGTTCCCGTCAACCGAGGATTCGAGGACATGGAGCACAACCCTCTCTTATGGTCGCAGTCTCGGCGGTGACATCGGCCTGTTATCCGACGCGCTTGCAAAGGTGTGGCAAGACGGGTGGCTCAGCCTTGACATCGACGATCTGAAAGTGGACGCTGAAAACGAAGACGTTCTTGCCTTGCTCCGCGCCACGGTTCTGTACAGCCAAGTATTTGCGAGCCAATTCGTCCCATCGCCTCCGCCGAGTCCACCTCGGAAAGCGGGAGGAAAGGAAAGCGAGGCAGATGTGGTGTTGCACCTTCGTCGGGCTCTTGGATCGAACGTGTTTGAAGAGAGTGGGGAGTCGAATTTGGATGGCTTTTCGTTGGAGGATGCGAGGGATCGTGTTGTGGATATGATCGTCAACCTGCAGAGGGAAAGAAGGACCCGGTTTGGCTAGGCTTTGCGAGTGACTGCCGTGTTGCGCAATGCCTGCAGTGGAAAAGCTCCCTCTTAGCTCTGGTCCGAGCTCTGGTCCGAGCTTCGCTTTCATGCACAACAGACCTTACGCTACGGTTTACTCAATTAATCCACCCACTTTTTTATGTCTTGTTCTTGTTCTTATTATGTATTAGATTCAGTGCACTGACTCTAGCGACTCCAGTGTAGACACGAGGAGCAAATTTTACAACAAAATCTCGATATTCCTCTTACACTCCCCTGCTTGAATGGCTACCGACTCGGACGTTCCTCCAGGTCTCGGCGACGTGAAAGCCCATGTGTATGCACAGGGTGGGTGTGAGCATGAATGGCAGTCATTCAATCACACGCGCCTCTACACGAACGCGTTCATCATCGAGGGTAACAAGGTATGTCCGCGCGCGTAGCAATCAGTCGTTCACTGGCGTGGTCCCTTGCCATCGCTCATTCCTTGGTCTAGCTGTTGCTCGGTTTCAAGAAACGTGGCTTTGGTGCTGGTCTGTAAGTTTTTCGGACGTCGCTTCACCTTCCCAGCGTGTTTTCGCGTGTTTCGCGAGGGAGGCGAGGACTGCGCATGCAATTCCTTGACTCGGATGTATACTTGTGGCTCGGCGTCCATCAGATGTACTGACGTTTGTTGTGCCGGGTGACATCGCAGGTACAACGGATTTGGAGGCAAAGTCGAGCCAGGCGAGACGCCCGCGCAAGCTGCTCGACGGGAGCTCCAGGTACGTGTCCTAGCCCGCCCACCTCGTTCGTACTCCCTGACCGGGGCACCGACCACACGAGCAGGAAGAAGCCGGGATCGACGCACCGCTCGAGTACGTCGGGACGCTGTTCTTCGTCGTCAATGGCACCGACTGGGCGTTCGACGTCCGGATCTACGCTGCGCGCGAGCATGTCGGGGTACCGACCGAGTGAGTAACTGACTTGAATCCTTTTCTTCTTCCTTGCGATGCCCTTTTTTTTGGAGTGGGATTGCTGATACGCTTTTTGCCCTCTCTTTCCCCTTTTGCAACTGTTGCACGTTTTGCATTGACTCCCCTCGGAATTTGTGATGTCGGATACACAAGGTCGGACGAGATGAAACCAGGGTGGTACTCCCTCTCAGACGATAGCGTACACTCGCGACGCCTCGTCCCGTCCGACTCTGACTCGGCCGTCCTAATCCCCCCTGCCGTTCTCAACACGGATCTGCCATACATCCCATACGACCAGATGTGGGCAGACGATATCCATTGGCTACCCAATCTCGTGCGCGGCGAACGCTTCGTCGGACGCGCAGACTTTGACGAGGGCAACGTGATGAGGCGGTATTGGTTTGGGAGCGTGTCTGCTAGCAGCGGAGACCAGGTGCGATGACGCGGGACGTGAAAGCGTAGATGGTGCTTTGGCCGATCTATATCATGTTCGAGTCCACATTTTTTTGGATCTCATCCCGTAGGACGGACCATCCTTGCATATTCTACACACCAGTGAACTCCTACGTCACCGATTGCCGGCCTGATGGTTCAGGATACATATATCCCCAAGATCCAGTGAGCCCACCCAAAAGGGTAGAATTCAGACAAGTTTGTGCTGCAATAGACCCCCGTTCGGCGACTCTCTTGACGCGATCAAATTCGTCCGCAAGGAGCTCCGGGTATACGAATGTTTTCTAAATGAAATCTCCCTTAGATACAATTTGGTAACAACAACTCGTACTATCTCTATCTAGCATTCTACACCATGGTTGCACTGATAACCCAACACTAAAATAATTCGATCGATTGATTGTAACTAATAAGATGTGTGTGTATGTGTGTACTATGCGAGACAACAAGGACGAGGTGCGTTTGATGCGGCCTACGTTGGGCCTGGACGCACAGAGCAGCAGGACAGTGCCGACTGAGGGGTGATTAGGAAAAAAAATACCACGCACGCACGCACGCACCCTATGAATACGGTAAACCCCCACTGAGCCCACCACTGCCGCTCCCATTTCCTCCATTTCCATTCCCGCCTCCCGGGGCTGGTCCTCCATATTTCCCTCGCTCGCGCTCCCTCCCCCGCTCTCGTTCTCGTTCTCGGTCCCGATCCCAGTCTCTATCTCTCTCCCTTTCTCGCTCGTATCGACCCCCTCCAGCGCCGAGCGGTACAGACGGTTTCGGAGGTAACCCCGAGGGTCGCTCAGGTAACGACGGATGCAGAGGTGGTCTTGAAGCGCCGCCCCTCTCGCCTCTGTCAGATGGATAATACCGTCCATGCCCTTGTCCATGTCCGTGTCCATGTCCATGGCCATAGGGCGGCATCGGTAATGGCGGTGGATGACCCTGCGGAGGTGGCGGGGGCGGCGCGCCGTACCCATTCACGGGTCCCATACCTGGTCCAGGGTGTCCGTATGCGCCAGGTGGCGGCGGCCCATATCCACCGCCAATGGGTATACCAGCGCCGGGTGGACCTTGCGCCTGCTGCATCAACGCGGTGAACATGACAGGTGGTGGGCGTGCATGGCCGTGACCGTGCCCAGGTGGTGGGTGCCCGTAGAACCCCTGTCCGTGCTGAAGCGCAGGACGTACGTGTTCGGGGGGTGGGTGGGGATGTTGTTGCAGCGGGAGGTTGTTCCGACGTCCTCGCTTGTCAAATTCGTGTGAAGCTTCATAGACGGGGAGTCTGTGAATCCAGGCAACATTGAGTACAGAGAAGAAGCGGATTGACGGTGGTCGCTCACGTTTTGGGATCGGCAGGTAACGGGTCCGTCCAGAAATAATCATGATCGAGCGCTTGGGAAGCTGTGATCCTATCCCGCGGATTACACGTTAGGAGTTTGTCTAGGAGATCACAGGTCTCTGGGCTCATGCTGAGGCTGCACACGACCGAGGGTGAAGAATGTCAACACACGCTCAATGAACGAAACTCGTGCCATCGGGTACCCACCTGACAAACGTAGACTTCAACTTCTTTGGGTGATTTTGGAACCGCTTCACCCCCTCACATCCAGGTAGTGCATCGAAGTTAGGCCATGTGTGCTGGTTAGGTGTCCCACACAATTGCCAAATCTTCTCCAATTGATCGATATCGGACGTCCCGGGAAGGATCGGCTTGCGCATGAACATTTCACCAAGGACACAGCTGTAGTGCGCCGATTAACCCATCAGTCCCACGTAATAACATTTCTTGAGACCATAAAGAATCAAAAAGAGATGACTCACCCTATGCCCCATATATCAACCTCGCCTCCATACTGCCTCGCTCCGAGGAGTAGCTCAGGTGGCCTATACCACCTCGTCACAACGCAATTTGTATACCTCTTTTCCTTCCCGTCCGGGCATTTGCCACCTTTGCCTTGTGAGTCACTACCTGTTGATGGGAGAACGATAGAGGGATCGAATGCACGTGCGAGACCGAAATCGGCTATACGCA